>CAUYPK010148079.1:0-50463 GCA_963574355.1 Loris lydekkerianus
AAGATTAGACCCCAGCGGGATCACTCTATTGTGCTGGATCTTTGAAGGGAGTAACCCTATATAGTTCCTCTGGGGCTGCCCCAGCCAGGGAGTTCTGGTTGTGGAAGCAGCTCCAGAGTGTGACACACCCAGATCCAGCAACAGAGCGGGAGGTGGTGTGCATGGTTCTGGGAGTGCCTGGCACCCAGTGACTTTGGCACAGAGAGCCACGGCTCCAGCAGTCTCTGGCCAGGAGAAGGGCTCTATGCAGAGGCAGGGAGGGCTCCAGAGGGCACACAGCTACCAGAGTCTCTGGCCAGATTAGCAGGCAGGGTGTAGGCAGGGAGGGTAGAGGAGGGAGTACGCAGGGTTGTGTGGTTCCCACAGTTCCTGGTCAGGGCCTGGCGGTTGCGGGTCAGGGGTCACAGCGCAGCTCTTATGGAGGTCCGGGCGGCACAATGTCCAGGAGTTTGAGGTTGGTTTGAGCTGTGACACCACAGCACTCTACCCAGGGCAACAGCCTGAGCCTCCAGTGTGCCAAAACCAGTCTCACTCTGCCCCTGAGGGTTAAGGCTGTAAGGCAGCTCAGTCCCCACCTTTAGGCTGCTCAGTCACTAGATTACTAGCTCCTGCCCGATCCTTGCTCTACGACCCTGAGGGCGGAGCTTGCCAGGCAGTTCTCTCACAATGGCTCCCTGCGGCCCACAGCCGAACACTATTAGTTCTGTCCAGCTCAACGGCTCAGTCTGGGGCCCTAGACAATGCCCAAAGTTCTCTGTACTGCTGCTTTCCCCAAGGCAGTTCAACTGAGTGCCAAGTCCAAAAATACCGAAACAGTTCACAGGTAAGGCCTTTCCGCTTTGCAGTCTCACTGCTGCTTGTTCTTACAGCTGCCGGCGGGATTAGGTGAATTGAACACACGCAACCACTTGCTAGTTTTCCACTGTTTTTGTCCTCCTCTTTGGGTCCAGAAGTTCCTTGCTGACTCCCTGTATCCTCAAAGGGATGATTATAGGCAGATGCCACCAGCCAGAGATTCCTGGAGTCTTATCTCTCCAGACTCACCATGCCCAGTTGCAGGGAAGCTGTTACTTGGCCACCATCTTGCTTCACCTCCAGGATTTTTTTTTTTTTTTTTTTTTTGAGACAGTCTCACTATGTTGCCCTCTGTAGAGTGCCGTGGCACCACAGCTCACAGGAACATCAAACTCTTGGGCTGAAGTGATTCTCTGACCTCAGCCTCCTAAGTAGCTGGGACTACAGGTGCTCGCCACAATGCCCGGCTATTTTTTTGTTGTACTTGTCACTGTTGCTTGGCAGGCCCGGGCTCGATTTGAACCTGCCAGCTCTGGGGTATGTGGCTGGTGCCCTCACCACTGAGGTATAGGCATCAAACCTGGTCATTAGGATTTTTAACTAGGGTATGTTGACTCTAATTTTTTGTCCCCCCCCCCCCCCCGAGAGTAGTTTATATTGTGGGCTTTAATTTAACTTAAGACAATTTTATGTTGGACTGTTGCCCAAATAGTGTCATCAGTCATTTGGTTGAGGATGTGTGTCCTGCTGTCTCCCCTGTCACTAGACTTCTGCTTGCTACTGGCTAGTTAGAGATGGCAGGCATCCCATCAGCAGACGTGGACTTGAGCACGTACCCAGGTCGAAGTAAAGTCATCACTTCTCGGAACTACCCATATCTGCTCTCTGAGACGGTGGTGCAGACAAAGGAGATCTACTCTGGGAGGCTGACACTAATTTCTTCAGCGCCCTTGACTAGCTGGGTGACTTTGCACTTACTTTGACTTTGACTTTGGCTTTGACTTTGCTTGCTTAGTCTCTGTGTTGCTTCATCTATTATGTGAGAACCATCTTTTCCTTGTCAGCAGGTGGACCCTGGACCTCAGGCCTTGCTGAGTCTTTCCCCTCTCAGAAGGACCTCTGATGCTACTAAGTTTAGCAATCTCAGGTTAATCATTGCAAACAGCAAGGGAGAGCATAACTGTTTAGATAATTATGCATGTTTTTTGACTTTCTTTACTGGAAAGAAGTAAGAATGACTGGGAAGGTAACTGCCTATGGTCTGAGCCTTCCAGAACAGACCCCTCTAGGGAGGGCTGCTGTATCCAAGAGCCCCTCACTAGAACTAGAAAATCAGCTGCGGTGGGGTCTGAGGGTCTGCTGACCCTGACAGCTAATGATATGCTAAGAACAATCCCTCCAAAGAGGCCTCTTCCTTCCTTGGGGAGCCTGTGTCTGTGAGCTGTGGCCCCGGCTCTTCCCTCAGCACCACCCTCCCACCCTTCACTCCTCACTGTTGTTAGTCCCTATGCAGCTACGTCCCTTTCTAAAGTTCTGGCCAGGGCCTCCCCACAGCTTCATTATGTAACCTTCCACTACTCCAGGTTCAAGGATCACCCTGCAGGGGTGGTCAGAGGTGGGCATATAACCAGGGTCAGCCTACTTATCATCCTTATCCCCTTGGAAGTGGGAGGTGGTGAGGGAATTTGGACACGCCAAGAATTAACAGCTCTACCATGGGCCCTAGAGCCAGAACTTCAGGATGCCTGCACCTCTCCTTGGTTAATTTCCAGCAGCCACAGAGGAAGCTGGAGCTGCTGAGGCTCCTTAAAGATGTTCCTTGGGTGTGGGCCCAGGGCTCTTAGCTGGCTCTTGGCCTCAGGTCTCTCTCATCTGGGCTCCTCCAAAATGTCTTGTCTTTCAACCGTCACCCCCTTTGACTAATGTCGTTCCTTTGCCTGGTGATGGCCTGGTCTCTCTTTCCAGCCCAGAGGAGGGCATTTTGTCCCTCCAAGCCCACTCTCCCTTTAAGTGTTAGCTCCAGTTCCCCTGTCCCTGAGTCCCCTCTTGGCTCCTATCTCTGTCCCTAACACCTGCTCCTCACTTATCTCAGAGACTCACAGACTCTCTGCTTTCCCCCTTCTGACCTGTGGCCTTGGGCTGTGTTTATCTATTTGTCTCCCAGACCAGACCCACAGAGGGCAGGAAGCCTGTCTGTCCCCCTGTCCCACATGGAGCCCTGCACAGGGTAGGTGGTATTCTGTAAGTTGAGTTGACCAACTTTGCTCTGAAATTATCCCTGTGTCATTGAGTATTTGCATACGTGTTTCCCTGGCCAAACTGAATATACCAAGGGCAGGACCCACATCTGCTCCTATTTCTGGGTCCCTGGTAGGGGTGGTACATGCCTTCTTCAGACTCTGTCCTCTCACTGCCATGATGCCCAAGGTGTCCCCAGCTATTCAGCCAGACCCCGGCCAACGATCACCCCATCCAATTTGTATCATCCTCTCCCTACCTGGCCCATTCTCCTGCCCACATATATCCTGGGGCTGCCCCCAGGACTGGAGGACACGTGCACATGTGTGGGCCTGGTGCACACACTGCCATGGTGATGCACTTTGTGTATGGTAGCATGGAAAGTTGCTCTGAGCTTCATCACACAGCTGAGTGTCTGAATCAGCTCCTCAGCCACTGCCCCCTGTGTTGCAGTTGACGAGTCTATCACTTAGGAGTCCTCCCTTCTCTGTCCATTAATAATAGATGCTTCCTACCGCCCCAGTTTGGAAGCTTTGATTTAAAGTGATCTTAACTGAAGAGACTAATGGATGGGTCTGAATTTGTGCCTTTAAGCACACAACATTGCTCTTAATTACCTAGATTCTTTGAGCGGGAAGAGGCCCTCCTCCAATTGCATCATTAACTGCCCACATCAGGACATCTCCCACAGCTTTCTCCTGGGTCAGGCCCATCCCACGTGTGCTCCTGAACACCTGGGAGGCTGCAGCTGCTGCAGGCAGCACCTCCGTGCATACAGCGTGCATGCCTGGTGTGTGCAGGGGTGTGAGAAGTCCTACTCCATCTCTCCACACCTGGGAGAGGATGGTTCTTCCATCTAATTCATGATTCAAAATGGAAAAGGAGCCTCCCTCTCCCCACCCATGTGTACTCCTAGTCTGCAAACATGTATGTGACACAAGACCTTGGCGACAGTGAGCTGTCATCCATGTGGCACGTATTTGAGGGGTTGGACTCCTGCTTGACTTACTTCCTCCCTTTAGCACAGACCAATGGGCCTTGCACTCCTTCTTCGTGTCCCCACCTTGTCACTGTGCAGAGGTTGGGGTCATAGAAGGACCAGAGCTGTAAAGGGAGAAGCCCCCTCCCACCTCTGCCCTGTCTCCATCCTGCTGTGTCCAGGAAGCCAGTAGGTGCTGACATGGGTGAGAAGGGAGGGGAGGGTCTGGCAGAGTGTGGGAGAGAAGGTAGTTGTCATTCTGGGGCCCTCTGTGTGCACAGCCAGCCAGAGCAGGCCCTGTGGGCTTTTGCACTATTTAGCTTGCGTAAAGAAAGGAAGGCTACCCCATGAAATAGAAGGTGCTCTGGAGGCAAACAAGCCTGGTTCATATCCCTGGTCTGCCTTAGACAGCACCCTCACCTCTTTAATACCCACCTTGCTGGAGAGCATGGGGGAGGCCAGGGGAGCCCAGTGCTGCCACACAGCAGGCGCGCCATCCAAGTCCACTTGTTTCTTTCCTTCTCAAAAATCAAATTGTTGGCCGGGCACAGTAGCTCTCACCTGTAATCCCAGCACTCTGGAGGCGGAGGCGGCCAGAATACTTGAGGTCAGGAGTTAGAGACCAGCCTGAGCAAGAGCAAGACCCCATCTCTAAAAAATAGCTGGGCATTGTGGCAAGTGCCTGTAGTCTCAGCTACTCAGGAGGCTGAGGCACGAGAATCACTTGAGCCCAAGAGTTGGAGGTTGCTGTGAGCTATGAACCCATGGCACTCAACCACAGGGCAACTGAGTGAAACTGTCTCAAAAAAAAAAAAAAATTGTCACTAAATGTTAGTTCACATGAATGAGCAGATACAAACAAATTAACATAGTTTTCTTTTTGCTGCTGTAACAAATCGCAGCAAATTTAGTGGCTTAAACCAATACATATGTATTATTAGGAAGTCAGAGTGAAGGTGTTTGAGGGTCAAGGAAAGGCTCTGTTTTCTTGCTTTTTCCGGGCAAATTCTTGGCTTTTGGCCCTTCCATTTTCAAAGCCAGTGAGGATGGGTTGAGACTCTCTCACATTGATTGTATCACCGCAGCCTTAGCTCTCCTCCCTCTGCCCCATTGAGGGTGCTCGTGATTACAGAGGCCCACCAGTAATCCAGGATGACACCCCCCCCCATCTTAGATTTAGCTGATTAGCGACGCTAATTCCTTCTGCAACCCTAGTTCCCCTTTGCCACATAAAGTAACATATTCACAGGTGCTGGAGATTAGGATGTGGACATCCCTGAGAGGCTATTATTTTGTCTGCCACATTGAATGCAAATTCACATAATTACTTAATAGAAGATTTGATAATTAATCTTCTAAAACAAGACCTGGAGGTGGTGGGATAAATACTAAACTAGGATAACAATAATCTGGGTTGTATTTGCTAATCCCTTTGTCACATTGCACTTGATGTCTGATTAGAGTTCCCTAACCAGCTCCTTTTGTGGGTGTGTTGAAGCATCTTCTCTCATTTTGTTTTTTTCTGCCTAGAACAAGCCTTTAGATCATTGACTCAAGGTGTTCAGACATTCTTTGTTTTTAGGAGGTTGCTTATAAATCTGCATTTCATGGCTCCCTGGGAAATGCTGTCCAAATGACAAGCCACGAGAATGGAGAGAAAACAACAGTGTACTTTGATTATAAATGGCCTTCTAAAAAGAGGTTTCTAATTAGTCAGCTTTTTCTCTTAAATTGAGGAATTGAAGTGTGAGTGGCAGTTATCTGATTAACAGATAATCTTCTGATGTGACTTCATCCTGAGCTGCTGAGGTCTAAGTCACAGGGCAGGCACACTCCCCAGATGTCCCCAGGGCCACTCTGAGGAGAACCCTGGATTTCTTGCATGGCCTACACTGGAGGGGTCTCTCTAGACATCTTGTGTTCTTTCTGGTCACGTGACAGATCCTGATACTCTTAGTTTCCTTCAGTGGAGAAAGGCACACTCAGTGACCTGACTCACCATATCAGGTAATTTTCCTCCCCTCTGTTTGGAAGCACAGATGTAATCCCCTAGAATTGTGCTGGGACTTAAAGAGAAGAAAGAGTAGTAAAATCAATTAAACAGGACAAAGGTAGTCTGAACACTACAAGCTTTCTATTTCTATGGCAAATGCATGGTGGTATTTTCTAAGTAAACAGAACTGCATTTGACCAAATGCATAGATTGGGTGCTGTGGAAAGCGATGGTTTTCTGCCTTACTCTGGGTAAACTTCAGTGAAATGTCCATCTGGCTTTACCACTGACCTTGAACAAGTTTCTTCACCTCTCCGTGCTTCGGTGTCCTCATCTGTGAATGGGGGATTCAGGACAGGATTTCCCTCCTGGGTTGTGTGAGGATTTGATGAGTGCTTCCCTGTGCCTGCAATAGTTAATGCTCAGATGATGTCGTTGCCTGGGAAGTCTAGCTCCCCTTCTGATACTCAAGGCTGTCACCCACCGGGCCAGGTAAGAAACAGCTGGAGGAGATGGGCATGTTCAACTGGGAAAGGAGAAGATAGAGGTTGTGATGGTTGAATCTGGGAAGAAGGGCTGACATGTTCTGTGTGGCTCCAGGAGGCTGAGCAGAACCAATTTGTCAAAGTTTCAGGAACACAGTTTCTAGCTGTAGAAAGAAAAACTCGCTGTCAATCAAAGATGACTAAAATAGCAGGAGCCCCTTCAAGAGCTAATGAGCTCCCTGTCATTGGAAGGGTTCCAGAAGAGCTGGATGCCCACTTTTGGTGCTATCAAGGTGCTTTTTCCAAGCTCGAGAACCCAGAATGATATGATTCTGGCTTAGCCAAGCATTAACACCTGGACATGGAGAACAAGTCTGTTTGCAGGGAGGGAGAGGAAGAGCCAAATCCTAGCACTCCGGGAGGCCGAGATGGGACCGCTTTCCTGGCAGGCGGACTAGCAAGTGCAGAGGCCTGTCAGTAAGAGGGTGTTAGCAGACAGGGTCTAAGGTGTCAGTTGACAAAAGGTGAGGAATGGCATTCATTAAACCTTCATTCTTCCCTTTGTCTACTTACTCATGGAGCACCACCCCTTGCCAAACACCGTGTTAAAAAAATAAGTGCAAGAGTCTCTGCCCTCACGGAATTTAGTCTAGTAGGACTCCATGGGGTACACAGTTGGTATGTGATGTGACATGTACAACAGTAAAGTCTGGCCCATTGTCCAGCGGAGGGATGGTAATACTGCCCACTATACATTTCTTTCTTTTTTTTTTTTTGAGACAGGATTTTGCTCTGTTGCCCAGGCTGGAGTGCTATGGCATTGTCACAGCTCACAGCAACCTCAAATTCCTGGGCTCATGCAATCCTCCCGCCTTGGCCTCCCAAAGTGCTGGGATTACAGGCGTGAGCTACCCCGCCTAGGCACATAATGATTTTCCCAGTGCCCCTGTGCTCCCTGGTGAGCCCCAGCCCCACATTGAAGCCAGGGCCTCTGCTCATCCCCTCCCAGGGCCGTCTGCTTAGCAGAAGCTTCTGAGACTGTACCAACAATGGGAAGCCACCTTTGTGGTTTGTTTCAGCACAGATTCTTCCTAGCAATGAAGTTTGAACCAAAGCCAGATTGGCAGGTGGAAAGATCTGTGTACAAAGCATTCCTCAGGGTGAATTGCTTTTTACTCCTGCTGCAAGTCAGGAGACCTGGGGAAGCCACGCCTGAACACACCAGTCTCTGCAGGCTAGCTGGGAGGTCGTAACTCCCCACCCCCGGGAAGACTGAAGGGCATCTCTATTTTTAGATGGAGCAAAAGAAAATAAATTTAAGTTTGAGCCGCCTTTGCAACTTTTAAAAAACATTTTTATTGAGATGATAATTCACATACCATAAAATTCCCCCACTTAAAGTTACAATTCAGTGCTTTAATATTCCTTTATGCTTTTGATAGTCATTCCCTAAGACACTTGGAAGTCCCTGAAAGCCTTAAGGACAGCAGGCCTCTCACTTCCTGGGGCTCCCTCCTAATGACTCAGGTGCTCTGAGGCCTCTCCCTGTGGGGCCCCCTCTCCTCTTTCACCCCTAGGTGTTTTGTGGTGTTTTGTCACTTTCCAAGCAGAACTTTGTTACCCATCACGTGTCCACTTTCTTTGTGCTTCTTTCTCACCGGCTTTTTCTCTCTCTCACCTGCTCATTCTCCCTTCCTCCCAGGTATGGGACTGTCCTTTCTGTTTCTGAACATAAACATGGTCCAGGCTGTCCTTCAGCCTTTCTGATGGCTGATGGGCGTTTTGCACTGCACAGAGCCAGCTTTTTCTGCCCTAGTGTTCTTGCCGCCCAGAACCTAAGCCTGTGCTCCTGCTTTGCTCTCCTGTCTCCCCCGATCCATATTTCCCGTGTGTCCATTTTAATTGATTCAGATCACAGGGCCCGGTGGGACAAGTGTTTTGTAGTGGATGACTCCGTAGATGACTTTGTCAAAATGGGGATGTATTTATTGTTTTCCGTCAGACTGTCAACATAATACCATATTCGTGTTTATAAAACAGCATAATGAGACAGATACAAATGCTGATAAAAGCAAATCTTCCTAATTGCACTTCTCTTCCCAGAGACCTTCAGTCCAGCATATATCCTCCTTTAGAGTCTGTCTGCACATACACATACATGCTTGGTTTTCTTGTTTATAAAAACTCTGTACATTTCTGTTACTACTGTTTTCACTCCACACTGCATGGACCTCTCTAGGCCAGTGTGTAGGATTCTTCCTCCCTACAAGCAGTTGGCTTCATGCAGGGTGCACGAGGACATGGTTTTGGCCCCGTCCCCAGGGTGTCACGGGACCAGGGGATGATCTCACAGGGTCCGCCATCTGCCCTGCCTGGCCAGAGGCTGCATCAGAAGGGCCAAGGGGCACCACGTGTCATGGATACTGTCAAACAAGAGCCTTTAGAGAGTTACTGGTTCTCACAGTCTTTCTTTTGCTTCCCGGGGCATTCCCCCATTCTAGAACTAGCTCCAGGCGCCTCTCCAAACCCAGACTGGGGCTGGGACATTATAATGCAAATCTAGGCAAAGCCTTCTCTGTATGGGACCCAGAATGGAGTAGAGCTCTTTGCCCTTAGAAGCTGTTTAGTCTAAAGCTACAAACAGAATACAGAAAGGGTTGGCTAAATTGATGGATGATAAGGTGTTAATAATGACCTTAGGTGACACTTCTATAGGGTCTTGCTAGGAGCCAGAGGTGGTTCTAAGCACTTGGCATGTATTAATTTAACTTATTTAATCCCCACATTTTATAGATAAGACAGCTGAGGTTCTGAGAGTTTGAGTGACTCACCCAAGGTCACATAGCTTGTTGGGGAAGGATTTGGAGTGGACCCTGGGCAGCCTGGCCCAACACCCAACACAGCACTGTCTTTAACAAGTGGCTGGGCACCTCTGTCAAAGAGAAGATTCAGGGGTGGGTGTGCTTGACCTGTCCGGGCAGTTCTTATGTGTGTTCAGAGGACACCATTTGTTTTCCATCCTTCCAAGACTGTGCTGGGTACAGTCATTAATTACAACTGCTGATTATGAAGGACTCCCGCCACCCTCCTCTGCCCCCAAGGCTTTCAGAGTATGTCCTCAGACTCAAAAAATAGAAGGCAAAACAGCTTAAAAACTACCAGCTTTCCTTCCCAATTCTTCCCCTCCCTGTCTTCCTTGTTGTCCCCATTTAATGAAACATCAGAGCAAAAAGAGTCAATTTCTGGCCATTCTCTGTGACCTCTCAAACTCCTATCTCCCAGAGCTCCTGGATATGATCCCGAAAGATCATGAGATTTTGGTGTGGAAAGTTCCAGGCCCTCTGGCTCCCCAGATCCCCTTCCATATCCTCCCTGTGCCTACCTGTCACTTTGCCTGGAAATCCCAGTTTCCCTTCACTCCACAACTCCTGACACCATCCCCAAAGCTCCCTCCACTCTCCTCTCCAGGCTGACCTGAAACTGCCTCCTGCCTCTTCTGCTGTCACCTCGCCACACCGGGACAGAAGTTACAGGCAGAGGAGCTCATTTTGGCCCCTGACTTTCTCCCTTTGGGCTAAGCCTCCTCTTCTGTCCTAAAAGCCCCCTTACGCCTCAGTGGTGTCGTGATGACAGCATGGCACATCAGTAAGTAACATCACAGTTCACTAAAGCGCTTCTTGCACACGAAGTTTTTCGGTGACCTTCACCAAAACAGGTATATCATCAACCCCCTGTTACATCTTTGCCCAGCTGGTGAGTGGCCCCCACTCAGCCTTAAACATAGAGTTATTGATTCCAGCTTGAGATTCTTTTCCACCCAGACCCATGGAGAGATCTGAGCTGGGAATGAGTGTTCCTCGGGAAGATTTAGCTCGGGGAGTCCAGCTAACAAGGCTGGGACTTGGTGCATTTAGGAAAGAGGGTGGGGCTGGATGGCCTCTCTGCGCACCTGTGGGGGTAGATACACACTTGGCCTCTCCAAACCATGAGACTGGTTTCACAAGAGAGCCCTAGGTCCAAGGGGAAGCTGGACAAGGGACCCCCAGGCTCATCCTTGGGCCTAGGTGGAGGGTGCAGGGTGCTTCCCCAGCCCTGCTGTGAGGGTGAGGCCATGCTCTGCTGGCAAAGTTTATTCACAAGGAGACAACCTAAGAGCAATTAATCAGTCCCAGTAATGGCTAATGGAGGAGCAGGTGCTTCCAAGAGCCCATAATGTGCTTTTGGTAAGTGGTCTGAGCGTGCCTCTGAGAGGCCTCACAGTGCCTGGGAGTGCTGCTGAGGCAAGAGCCAGACTGTGAGAGGCCCATTCATCATGAGAACGGCTGTGACATGGCTCCGATAGACCCACAAACCCTCCTGCTGTCCCTCAGACTTCCCATTCCAAGACTGAACCCTCCAGCTCCGCCACTGTCTCTGGGTCCACTTCAGGCCCCTCAACCTTTTTTGTAGCTTGGTTTCCCCAACTGCAAAATAGACAGAGATGGCCTGTGTCCCTCACAGAGGACAGTAGGAGCAGCTCCTCCTATGATTGGGCCTCTAGCGGGCCTCCATGCTTTGGAGCAGACATTTCCAAAGACCCTCCTGGTGTCAAACTGAAGGCAAGGACTGCAGTTTCAAAGGCACAGGTATCCATCCTCAGCCCAGGTAGCTGAGCATCGGCGTGGAAAACGGGGACAAGATAATAACAGCCCCTGCTTCAAATAGGTGGATGTGAGGATTAAGTGAGATAAACATGCAAATACTGCCTGGCTGTAGAAATACTTACTGCTATTATTAAGGGAAAATATGCATGGCTAAAAAGGGGAGGGGAGGTCAGACTGGCCCCCTCAGCACTTAAGCAAAATACAGAGTTGGTTTGCTGATCATTTGCTGCCTGTAAGAGCTGGAGGGTAGAGACCCCTCCCAGTAGCAATGCTAGAAATTATACCCATTGGAGATCAGCCAGAAGTTAAGACAAAGCTTATTGTTATAAAATCAGCATATTGTGGGCAGCTCCTGTAGCTCAATGAGTAGGGTGCTGGCCCCATATACCGAGGGTGGCAGCTTCAAACCTGGCCCTGGCTGAACTGCAACAAAATCAGCATATAGTTAAGTGACTCAAGTAAGGTACAGAATAACTGGTAAAATGTGGTCTCATTTAGGGAAAACTGTATGTGTATGTAGGAGAGGGGTCTGCACGGATGATCCCTAAAATGTTAACAGTGGTTAGTTTGCTTTCTCCCTATACATTATAGCATTTAACTTTTAAATAATGACTATGAATCACTTTTATAAAGTACTGTATAAACACCCCCTCCCTCAAACAATAAGAGAGGTTTGCCCAAGAAAAGCAGCTTTTATTTTTAATTTAATTTTTATTAAGTCAATAACTGTATACATTTATGGGGTACAATGTGATGATTTGATATACTATGTGGAATGCTCAACTCAAACTGATTACCATAATCATCACCTCACTTATTTTTTGTGGTAAGACATTTATAATATACTTTTTTTTTTTTTTTTGCAGTTTTTGGCCAGGGTGGGTTTGAACCAGCCACCTCCGGCATATGGGGCCAGCGCCCTACTCCTTTGAGCAACAGGCGCTGCCCTATGATATACTCTTCGTTGTTTTGAAATGTACCCTTGCGTTTCCCACATTAGGTGAGATCCTGCCAAATCCCCTCCCTCTACTTGCCTTCTCCCCTCCTTCTTTCTGGACTACATTTGTGTGAGTGTGTAAGTGATTATATATTGGTTTCATAAGTATTGAGTACATTAGATACTTTTTTCCCCATTCTTGAAATACTTTACTAGGAAGAATATGTTCCATTTCCATCCAGGTAAACATAAAAGATGTAAACTCTCCATCGTTATATGGCTGCATAGTATTCCATGATATGCATATACCACAAAAAAGACATTTGCACCAGAATGTTTATTGCAGCCCAACTCATAATTGCCAAGTCAGGAAAGCAGCCCAAATGCCCATCAACCCATGAATGGAAAAGCAGCTTTTTTGTTCCAGAATAACTGGTACAATGTGGTCTCATTTAGTAAACTCCTTTTTCATTTATCTGGGGCTCTGAGTTCACAATATTCATTTCAGGTTAAATTAAAATGGTGACCAGGGATGTTGGGAGGGCAGCCTCTGCCCCTGTCAAGGTATCTCACACCACTGCTGCTGTCCTTAGGGAAGGCTCTTCCCCCATCAAAGACTTATCAGAAAGGGGGTTGGAGGAAAAGCTACTGTAGGAAAACAAAGGCCACCCTAGCAAGACAGATTCTCAGGCACCATTTGGCTATACCAGTGGTTACAAAGGAGGAAAGAGGCTTTTAGTTAAAAATAAACAAACAGAAAACTTAAAACCAGAATTGTAATCTGTCATAGAATTGAGAGTAAAGACACTTTAAAGAAAACAAATAAAAACAAAACCCAGAATTGTCCTCTTGGACACTATCTGAATGTTCTTAGGATGGTGGCATGAGCCAGGGGACATCAGCACAGCAGTCCCACCTCCTCCCCCAAAGGAGATGCTTTCATTCACGTTTTCATACAATCATTGATTATCCACTTTGGATTGAAGCCAGAATTATTCCAGCTGCTTCTCTGTGTGACCTTTATCTTCTCTCCATTTAATTTGGCAGTCCTGCTTGAAATTTGGGTCTTTTATTATTATTAGTTATTCTGACTCAGCTCTAGAACATTCTGTGGCAAGCCATGATGTGACTTGACAAGCTCACACTTCAGAGCCCCTCTGAGGCCACCTGCTTGTGACTGCCTGTGTGCAGTGCCACTTGTGAGGGGTGGGAGAGAAGAGGGGTACAGCTCCTCCTTAGACCCTTACAGCTAGGGAGTAGCTACCACAGAAGAGGTCTGTAGCCTCCACAGTGGTGAAGATCCAACCCTTTCACTAATCTTTATATCTTAAACAACACGGTTGGACCCTAAGCATTAGAGATTAGCATGTAAAGAAGGGGAAAGTTCTCAAAGGAAACAGAAGCTTTGGTTCAATTGAGTCCCCTTCACTGTTTGTTATCAGTCACTGCTTGATTTTAACAGGTTGGCTTCTGGCTCTGTTACCTACTTACTGTGTGACCTTACTGAAACTTCCCGTGCCTCAGTTTCCCCAGCTATAAAAGCAGGCACAGTTTAAACGCGACAATACAGGTACGTGATTGGAACATGGTTCCTGTCATTAAGAGGAATCCTGTTTTCCACCTAAATGCTCTGGCAAATTCATGGTGGTACAGAAAAAAGCAACCTAAGCGAAAGGAAGACAGATGCAGACGCCAAAACCACCCTTCTTTTTTGTTTTTTTGTTTTTTTTTTTTTTTTGAGACAGAGCCTTAAGCTTTTGCCCTGCGTAGAGTGAGTGGCATCACAGCTCACAGCAACCTCCAACTCCTGGGCTCAAGCGATTCTCCTGCCTCCACCTCCCAAGTAGCTGGGACTACAGGTGCCGGCCACAACCCCGGCTAATTTTTGGTTGTAGTTGTCATTGTTGTTTGGCGAACGGGGCTGGATTCGAACCCTCTAGCTCAGGTGTATGTGGCTGGCACCTTAGCGCTTGAGCCACAGGCGCCAAGCCCCAAAATCACCTTTAGAACAAAGTTCATTTTAAGGTTATTTTCAGATTCTACGTTTATCTCTACTTTATCTTCAGTTATCTCAGATCCGTTTAGGAGATTTTTGTTTCTTTTTTCTTTTTTAAATAATAACGTTATTCAGATATGATTCCATGCCATAAAGTCACCCTTTCAAAGTGTTTTCAGTACAGTCACAAAGCTGTGCAGCCATCCCTATTAGGAGTCCGGGTTTGGGTTTTTTGACCCGAGGAGGGAAGAGCAGTCGTCCCTCTGGGGCCCGGAGCCTCCCTGGGGCGACGGTTCCGCTGAGTCACGGCGGAGCGGCGGGTCGGTCCCTGGAGCCCTGGCCGGCATCTGCCGCCCCCTAGCGAGGGCTGCGGCTCGTTCCGGAACAGCCTGGGGCGCCCGGACCGTGGGGTGTAGGCACCGGAGGTCCAGAGCTTGGACTGGTCCACAGTTCGCCTGGTTTGGGGGCCTCGGGGTGCGAGGAGCCAGCTGGCAGGAGACCAGTCAGACTCGGGCTTCCCCTTAACTCCACCCAGGACTGGGTCATGACCTTCAACTCCCCTCTCACAAGTCAAAGAGGCGCTTCCATAATAACACAGTGGCTTTGACGTGGGTTTTAGCCTCAAAATATCAGAGTTCAAATCCTGCTGCTGCTTATTAACCCTGTGACCCTAAATAGGTTACCAAACCTCTCTGAGCCCCAGTTTCATCATCCAGAAAGTGGTGACAATATATCCTTCTCTCGGGTTCTCTCTGAGAATGCCCTGACTGTGAAGGGCTCTTCCTCCAGGCTTAAATAAACATGTTATTAATAATTAAAAACTGCCCAAAGGGTTTGGGTGCTCCCTTTCCCTCCTCCAAGGAGTTCTGCAGAACCTGATTTACTCACCTGCAGTGTTGCCTTGAGTAAGAAAGTGAGATGCAACAGGAAGGAGGGCCTGGGTGGAGGGAGGTGGTTTGCTCTTCACCTCCTTCCAGCGGTAAACAGCCCCAGATCAGTGGGAACCTACCAACCCACTGCAGGACTAGGTTTCTGTTTTTGGAGGGCTGTTCTGGAGCAAAGTCTGGGACTTTGTTTCAGCAACCTCTGGGGAAGTTCACTGTTGGGAATCTGGCCCAGGGCAGCGGGGCTGGGAGAGGGGATCTGCTTTGAATCTCTGAGGGGCAGCGGGTGGGGCTTAGGGAGCTTGGGAAAGTCAGCCCTCAGGTCCTTGACCTCTCTGGGGTTCCCAGCCTGCCCCTCCCTGGTTTGTAAGGAGCCTGGATGCTTGGTCATGGGAGGTGCCCAGGAAAATGGCAACAAGCAGAGTTCCCCAGTAGTGCTCCAGAGGTCGCCTCTGAGGTGTGTGAGGTCCTGCTTTCCCCCAGAAGGCAGCAGGAGGTGATCAGAAATCAAAGGTGCCCTATGCACATAAGCTGTAGCGAAGACCTGAACTCTGCTAGGCAGAAAGATTGCTTCAACACTCCGCCTGGGAAGACCCTATTGTTTGAAATTGAAAAGGACCCAGGGTCTGCTCTGCATATGCCTGTGGCTCTGAAGGCCTGGGATTTTTCTGAGGAAGGGACCCCAGCCTTGGCAAAATGAGGAAGGTGAAGGTTGTCTGGGGTCCCTGCCAGGCTCCTTCCTTGGCCTTCTCTGCTCCTTCCTTCACACACACACCTTTCTTCTCCCTCTGCCCCATTCCTGCTGTTCTCAGAAAAAAATCACAATAAAAAGTGGCATATTGTCTTGTTCCCAAACTTTTAATTTATTAGAAAACTATGGTGTCCAGCTCAGTGCCTGTAGCACAGTGGTTACGGTGCTAGCCACATACATTGAAGTTGGCAGGTTGGAACCCAGCCCGAGCCAGCTAAAACAACAATGACAACTGCAACCAAAAAATAGCCAGGCATTGTGGCAGGCGCCTGTAGTCCCAGTTACTTGGGAGGCTGAGGCAAGAGAATCGCTTAAGCCCAAGAGTTTGAGGTTGCTGTGAGCTGTAACGCCACAGCACTCTACTGAGGGTGACATAGTGGGACTCTGTCCCCCCTCCAAGAAAAAGAGAATTATGGTGTCCATCAATGGATGAATGGATAACAGATAAACCAATGTGCTGGAGCCATATAATAGGCTGTTACCCAAGGAGTGAGCACTGAGCCTGCTGTGACAGGGACAGTGAAAGGAGACAGTCACAAAAGGCCACGCATTGTGTGATGCCATATATGTGAAATATCCAGAAGAGGTAAATTCATGGCGACAAACAGTAGATGAGGGACTGGGAGACTGGGAGACTGGGAGGGGCGATTAGGGACCAACTGCTTAACACATCCATGGCTTCTTTTCTTTTCTTTTCTTCTTCTTTTTTTTTTTTTTTTTGGTTTTTGTTTTGTTTTTAGTTGAGAATCTTACTCTCTGCCTGAGCTAGAGTGCATCATAGCTCACTGAAACGTTACACTGCTGGGCTCAAGTGTTCTTCTGCCTCAGCCTTCCTAGGAGCTGGGACTACAGGCACCCGCCGTAACACCTGGATAGTTTTATTATTTGTAGTAGAGATGGGGTCTCATTGCTCAGGCTGGTCTCGAGCTCCTGAGCTCAAGGGATCCTCTTACCTGAGCCTCCCAGAGTGCTAGGATTACAGGCATGAGCCACCACGCCCAGCCATGGTCCAGGGTTTCTTTTGGGACAATGAGAATGTTTTGGAACAAGATGAAAGTGATGGTTCATAGCATCTTGAATGTACTAAATGCCACTGAATTGTTCACTTTAAAATGATAGAGACTATGTCTCAAATAAAATATAGTAAAATAAAACTTTTTTTGGCCAGGCATGATGGCCTGGAGGTGCAGCCTGAAGAAGGCACTTGGGCAATTCAGCAGGCCTCCCGGTGCCTCGGTTTAGCTACAAACCAACAGGGACTGACTCTGAGACCCTCTAGTTCTCATTTTCTCGTGTTAAGAGGCAATACTTGCCCAAGGGTCCTTAAGAAACAGCCCATTTTAATCCCCAGGCTTCACTCGACTGTTGTGTCTCCCTTACTCCCCTCCCTGCCTGAGTCACTGTTAGGAAGTGAGAGGGAGAGGCTGGCTGAGGCAGAATGAGAAAGCAGGTGGCCTGCGGAGAGCAGCTTTGGCGTGTTTATCTTCCTGTCCAGTGTCTCGCTTAGATTGCAGGGGTCTGTGGGGTGATGACATGTCTGGGTCTTGGCGGCATGGCCACCTCAGGACCTGCTTATTTATGTATTTTTCAATCTGCTGCCTTTGCAGAGGAGTCCCAGGACCAGGAGACACAGCTGTGCCATCTGCCCGTTGGCTTAGTCCTTTGTCCAGTTTCCAGGGACATCATCCCACCCTTGGCCCTTGAGGAGGAGGCAAACAGGGGTCCATGAGGAGTGGGAAAGGATGGAGGCAGGGCTGAGAGCACAGACCCTCGGCAGGGAATGAGGGTCACCTGCCCCTCACCCAGGCCTGTGTTGGAGCCTCCTGCTATCCTTCCTCAAGCTGGAAGACATAGGCTCAGTAGACACACTTAATGTCATTGTGGGAGGGGAGCTCAGGAGTTACCAAGTGATTTGGGGGATGTAGTGTGGAAAGGTTGAGAGACTCAGCTTGGCCACCCGGCTACTGGGGGTGAGTCCTGACACTGCACCTTCCACACCCAGACCTGGGCCCCAGCATCTCAGGCAGAAAGTCAGGGAATGCTGTCTGGTTCAGGGTGAAAGAACAAGCAGAGAGAGGTAGCCAAGTGTCTCCAGCAGGACACAAGCTTTGCATTCCAGCCCGCCTCATACTGGCTTGTGACCTTGGGCAGGTGACTTTCCAGGTTCCTGGGAATCATGATGTTGAGGGTGATGATGATGACACCTACCTCAAGGGATTACTGTGCAGGCTCGCAGAGACGCCTATGAAGTGCCCTTGTACACGGCCCAGGGCAGCAGCGCTATGTTACCCAGGCAGGGCCCGCCCCAGCAAAGCCGGCATTCTTGTGCTCAGTCAGTGTCATAAGACTAGGAAGAGTCACCTCATTTTGCTTTCCAAGGACATCTTTCTGAGTTCTGTCTCCTGCCTAGGTCAAGTAGACCCCAGGATGCTGGAGAACATAGGCTTGTCTTTCTTCACATGGTCTGTAGGTTCCTAAACCCTAACATGGGGCAGGTGGCTTCAGTCAAGTCTAATCAGAAGGTCCATGAACCTATGGGCATTGACTGACCCAGGACCAGGGTGAGGGTGATTCCCCCGACCCCCAACTAGAGACTTCCTCCCACTCAGCCCGCTGTTTTTCCTCAAAGGAAGATGCCAGCCCTTAAGAACCACAGTTTGTTTATTTTGCATAGTAAATAGTAGCCTTCATTTTAGGGATGACTTAATTTCTGCCTTGGCCCCTGTCATTTATCAGCTTCCTAGTGTTGTGTCTGCTCTCTCCAGCCCTGCTGGGGCAGAGGGGAGTAGGTAGGGGAAAGGGGAGAGGGATGGTTAGAAACCAGGTGGTGAGACCCATTGCCTGTCATCTGCTCTGTGGCACTGGATGTGGCAGCTGAGCAGCCAAACACAGAGCATCCCCAAAATGACAGGACACTGCCCCAACTCCTGGGAGTGACCCTGGATTCTCCTGCTCCTAGCTTGGAACCTATGGAGACCTTTGGAAGCAGCTGAAGAAAACGTAACATGAAAAGCAAAAACCCACACTGAGAATATAGAGGGTGCCCGGAACACACACACAGTTATTCTTGCTAAGACTTATTTCCAGATTTTTTTTTTTACTATTGAATAAATACGAGAGAAACC
Source organism: Loris lydekkerianus (assembly GCA_963574355.1). NCBI lineage: Eukaryota > Metazoa > Chordata > Mammalia > Primates > Lorisidae > Loris > Loris lydekkerianus. Next base: position 18,827 of record CAUYPK010148079.1, read on the forward strand.
TAAAGAAAGAATCTGCAAACTGTGACCCACAGGTTAAATCTAGCCTTGAGCTAAGAATGGCTTTTACATTTTTAAATGGTTGAAAAAAATAAGAATGATATTTTATAACACATGAAAACTACATGAAATTTTAATTCCAAGGTCTATAAATAAAGTTTTATCGTAACACAGCCATGGTATTTGTTTATCGCTAGGGGCTGCTTTCTTGTGACAGCAGCAGCACTGAATGGTTACAGCAGAGACCACATGGCACTCAAAGCCTGAAATATTTACTGTCTGGCCCTTTGCAGAAAAAATTTGCTGACCTTTAGTGGCCACAATGGCTTGTGCCTTGTAATCCTAGCACTCTGGGAGGCCAAGATGAGAGGATTGCTTCAGCTCAGGAGTTTGAGACCAGCCTGAGCAAGAGTGAGACCCCATACTACTGAGGGTGACAAAGTAAGACTGTCTCAAAAAAAAATAAAAAATTGTTGACCTTCGACTTGAAGATAAAGGGGACATTAAAAATGAAGATTAATTAAAAAATTTTAAAACTATAATGAAAGTCAAGTGGGGAGGAAAATAAATTTCCTAGAACTTATCAAGTCAAATGAATTAAGTCAAAAGTGCAGTCAAGGGGCGGCACCTGTGGCTCAAAGGAGTAGGGTGCTGGCCCCATATGCCGGAGGTGGCAGGTTCAAACCCAGCCCTGGCCAAAAACAGCAAAAAAAATAAATAAAATAAAAGGAAGACATTTTTTAAAAAAGTGCAGTCAGGGGTGGGATCCTTCTCTGAAGCAGAGATCTCAAAGAAGAACCCACCTCTGGCCAGCTGCCCTCCTTGCTGGCCATGTGCCCTCTGCCGTGTTACCCCTACCCCTGTCTCAGCTTTCCAAGTCCTCACCTCCAATATTATGCTGGATTCTAATCTCTCTTCTTGACCCCAACCTGATTTTGACATCCAGTCTATATCTGTTCCTTCCTTTCTGTCACCTCTGCCTTTTACTGCATTCCTGGACCACTGCAGTCACCTCCCTGCCAATAGTCATTCCTTACTCGTCCCTTGGTCCTGCATTCTGCTGCCAGATTCACTTTAGGTGCAGCACCTCTGGGATACTGCCCCCGCCTGCGAACAAAGTCCAAAGCCGTCACCTCACTCCACCTGCAGACTCAGCTGGGTGTGGAGCAGCTGGTATGTCCCATAGTTTTCCCATTCATTAGGGTCTTGGTGGGTATGCAGGTGGCAGGGAAGGGATGTTATTGGTCACAGCACGCGCTACTCCTCTGATCCAGACACAAATCAGGGGCAGGATTAGGTGACCAAAGGAAGAGGACTTTCCTCATCAGTGAAAGTCTTTTCAGGGCATTGCAGGGTAGTGACCTTTGGGACTTCTGTGGTGAGCAGAGTGTGGCAAGCAGTCACCTGTGCAGGTTCTTGGCTTCTCACACCCTCTCCCTGGCACCTTTGGAGGAGGTCCTCTGCCTAAAATCCATGATTTTAGAATGTAGGCAACCACTTGATTGGGGATAAACTGACCGCCAGGGTAGAGATAAGAGTCGAACAACCCTCTCATGTGAAACTTGCCTCTAACTCTGATTTTCAACTGGTGTGCCTCAAAAATTTTTAAAGACCATTAATTAAATGATTTTCAAAAGTTCAAAGCACAGTAAGTAAATTCTTTTTATTTATTTATTTATTTATTTATTTTAATCAACATGATTTAATGTGCCAGAGAAGTTTAACTATAGGTTCAAGTGTGCTGTGAGATTAAAAATGGTTGAAAAACACTGCTCTTGGGGCTGCGCCTATGGCTCAGTGGGTAGGCCGCCGGCCCCACATACCAAGGGTGGCAGGTTCAAACCCTGCCCTGGCCAAACTGCAACAAAAAACAGCCAGGCGTTGTGGTGGGCCCCTGTAGTCTCAGCTACTAGGGAGGCTGAGGCAGGAGAATTGCCTAAGCCCAAGAACTGGAGGTTGCTATGAGCTGTGATGCCACGGTGCTCTACTGAGGGCGATAAAATGAGACTCTGTCTCTTACAAAACAAAAAGACACTGCTCTAACTCCATCTTCTCACAAGTTCCCTGAGCAACAGATTTTTCCCCTGGGGGATCACTTCTTTCTGGAGGGTCCCATAACGCATCCCACAGTGCTAGGCGATACAGCCATAGCAAGGACTCAGGACTGCATTTATCCCTGTGGAGGGAGTCAGAAATCAGAATAAAAAACATACTACGTTCTTGGGTGGGGAAACCAAATATTGTGGAGAGAAATTTATTTAGAGTTTTGGCACATAATACAATTCCAGCCAAAATTCCAATGGAACTTTGAGAATTTAAGAAAAAAAAAAAATTCTAAAGGACATCTGGAAGAGAAAAAAATACAAGAAGTTCAACTAGTTTTGAAAAAGAAAATGAGGATGAGAATGTCCGAAAGACTTGAGATCTACAGCTTAAACCAGGGGGCTCTAGCACCAAAACTGATAGTTAAATGGGGCCAGGTTGCATGTGCGTTCATCTGGGGAAGGGGGCGGATTCATCTACAGACAAGCTGCCACCTTTGGCTTAGCTATTATATTTTGGGGAAAAAATATTCAATTCACCTAAATAAATTCCAGGTGAATTAATAAATATAAAGAATTGGATCACTAAAAGCATAGAAAAAAATATTGATGATCTTTATGTACCATAGCATAATGGAATACATCACAAAGGAAAATAGATCCATGGGTCCTCAAACTTTTTAAACAGGGGGCCAGTTCACTGTCCCTCAGACTGTTGGAGGGCCGGACTATACTTAAAAAAAAACTATGAACAAATTCCTATGCACACTGCACATACCTTATTTTGAAGTAAAAAATCATAACAGGATCAAATACAGTCACACCGCCTCATGTGGCCTGTGGGCCGCAGTTTGAGGACCCCTGGATTAGACTATATAAAAATTAAAACCTGTCAGCTGGGTGCAGTGGCTTTTAATCCTAGCACTCTGGGAGGCCAAGGCAGGTGGATTGTTTAAGCTCAGGAGTTTAAAACCAGCCTCAGCAAGAGCAAGACCTCGTCTCTACTAAAAAGTAGAAAAACTAGCCAGGCGTAGTGGCACATGGCTATAGTCCCAGCTATTCAGGAGACTGAGGCAAGAGGATCACTTGAGCCCAGGAGTTTGAGATTGTTGTGAGCTATGAGGCCAAGGTATTCTATCAAGGGCAACAGAGTAAGACTGTCTCCAAAAAAAAAAAAAAAAAATCCCTGCGGAAGTGTTGGAGCAAAAATAAATAAAAATAAAGTAATCTCCAAAAAAAAGGTTAAAACATTAATCAAAATGAAAGGCTTAAATAAATCTGGATGGTCAGGCACAGTGGTTGACATCTATAATCCTAACACTTTTGGAGGCTGAGATGGGAGGATCCCTTTAAGCCAAAAGGAGTTCAGGATCAGCCCTAGCAATAGAGTGAAAGTCCCATCTCTATGTGCATCTGTGGTCCCAAATAGTTGGGAGGCTAAGACAGAAGGATCTCATGAGCCCAAGAGTTTGAGATTGCAGTGAGCTATGATTAAGCTACTGCACTCTAGACCAGGAAACACAGTAAGACCCTATATGAAATAAATAAAATAAACACTGGTGTGAAAAACTAAAATTAAAAAAGAATGAAGCAACATAAGGAAGTACAATAAATCAGTTTTTAAATTTACAGTTTTGGCTTGGCACCCATAGCTCAGTAGTTAGGGTACCAGCCACATAAACTAGGGCTGGTGGGTTTGAACCCAGCCTGGCCTGCTAAACAAAAAAATAATAGCCGGGTGTTGTGGCAGGTGCCTGTAGGCCCAGCTGCTTGGAAGGCTGAGGCAAGAGAATCACTTAAGCCCAAGAGTTTGAGGTTGCTGTGAGCTGTGATGCCACCGCACTCTACTGAGGGAGACATAATGAGACCTTGTCTCTAACAAAAAAAAAAAAAAATTTATATTTTTTATGGGCTAAGAATAAAAAAATCAAAAAATCTATGTTCTTTGTGTATCATACTAAAGTAAAAAAAAAAGTATAAAAGTTTATAGGGAGGGAGTGAGAGCATCTAAAAGAGGGAGGTTTCAAGACAAGAATAAAATAGGCCCAGCCCAGTGGCTCACACCTGTAATCCTAGCACTCTGGGATGTCAAGGCAGATGAATCCCTTGAGGTCAGGAGTTCAAGACCAGCCTGAGCAAGAGCAAGACCTATCTCTACTAAAAATAGAAAAACTAGCCTGGGTATTATGGTGGGCACCTGTAGTCCCAGCTACTTAGGAGGCTGAAGCAGGAGGATCTTTTGAGCCCAAGAACTTGAAGTTACTGTGAGCTATGACATCACAGTGCTCTAACCAGGGCAGCACAGTGAGACTCAAAAAACAAACAAAAAAACTACCAATCAGCAACATTCATTTTTTAATAAAGTGGAAAGAAAGCTGGGACTAGTAACAAGTCAGGCCCACCAAACTTGCCTCACCCACTGGTTTTGACTGCATTCCTGACTGAATTCATATGATGTTGGTGAATTAAACATGCCCAAAAATGTAACTGTCACTTTGGCTGGAATATAGGGTGAGGCTGACCATCTGACGGTTTAGCAAGGGGAGTAGGGAAAATCTGCCTGCTATGAAGTGGGGGCATCTCTATCCCCTCACCTCTCCACTGCACTCCCTCACCCGCGCCCCCCAGCTCCCCATATTCCCTGGAACTCACCCCTCCTTCTTTCCTCAGGTGAGTCTTAAACCGGGATGGCTGAGCCCCGCCAGGAGTTCGATGTGATGGAAGATCATGCTGAGGCGTATGGGCTGGGGGACAGGAAAGACCAGGGTGACTATACCCTGCTGCAAGACCAGGAGGGTGATGTGGACCATGGCCTAAAAGGTTAGTGACTTGGGTCACAGCCAGCCCATTTGCTTTGGCAAGGACTGGCAGGAGGGGTTTGTGTGCAGATTGGTGAAGAAGTTTTAAGTTACTTATTGTCTGAGATTGTCAACACAGTGAAGCCTCATTAATTGAGGGGACCAAGATAACCCAAAAGGTGAGGTTATTTGAAATTTACCTTTCCCAAGGAGAGTTTGCCACGAGTGAGTACAGTTGAACAAAGATGGCAGCCCCTTTGTCAGTGTCCCAGTACAGAGTACAGGTGTTCTTATGAGTCTTTCACCATGCCTGGGAGCCTATAAATCAGTAGTATTCATTAGCATGTAAAATATATGGCATTAAAGACTGTTTCAACTTCTTTTTTTCTTATTTTTTTTTCTTAACGGTTTCAACTTCTAAATGTTCTATAAGGTCTTGTAGCCCAATTGTTGTGGCCTTGTCCTTTCCCCTTCCAAATAAGTGTGTTTCACTGCTGTCATGTTCAGGAGCCCCAGGGAGCAACACAGCCCCCTTGGGTCCCATGTGACACGGGCCCCGGGATGCTGGGTTGTGTCACAGGGAGCTGTTCTCCCACAGGTGTTGCTGGCAGCTCCAGGAGCAGCCCAGGCTGCCACCCCAGAGTGAGGACTCAGTCCCGCCTCTGGACCATTTCTGAGGAGACAAAGTGGCAAACAGTCTGCTTTTCTCTTTTAATGCTAAAAATAACAAAATACTTTGCAGCTGGGGTGTGGATGGTGATAGTAGTTGTGGAGCTCCAAGGTGGAGCGGGATGTCTCCTGGGTACAGCTATCAGGAAGGTCCCTGGAGGTGGGGTCACCGGGCAGCTCCTGGGAGTGGGAAGCAGGGACCACCAGGTTTCCCACAGGGGGAGCTGGGAGAGGTTTCAGGGCTTGGGGGTGGGGGGTGTTTCAAAGGCTAGATTCCATCTGTTGATACAGGGGAAGGTGTTGGGTTAAGAGGAACTTGGGAATTGGAAAAGTGGGTGCAGGTTGACTGGAGGGAAGGGAAGGACAGTGTGACACATCGGGCTGGGAAGCTCAGAGTGAGGGGAGCGAGGGAAAGTGGCTCCAGCCCAGCCACCCTGCGGGGGGGTGGGGTGGTGGTGGTCAGTTAGCATGTGGGCTTGAGAACGTGCAGCCTCCACACAATGCCTGGAGTTTCAGCTTCCCACGGAACGCAGCTGGGAGGCCAAGTTCAGAAATCTATTTTCCTTTAAATCCTTCTCAGTCCCTTACTCGCTGGATCCCTTCCACTCCACTTTCTGCTCCTCTCTCCTCCTCCCCCCATGGGCCTTCCCTGCTCTCTCCCCCACCACCTCATGGCCAGGGTATCAGTTGCGGGAGGGCTGGCGGCCCTCAAGCCCCAAACCCCAAAATTTAGCTTTTTGAAACCAGCTGCCTCCTGGCAGGGTAGCGCTGCTGCGGGGGGAATTGCGACTGGGAACCAGGTTTTGCCTGTTTTCCTGACAGAGACCCCCAGGACCCCCCTCACCGGGTGCGTGGACAGGACACATGTGTCCAGCATGCTGCTCTGCGTCATTATTAGTAGCTCAGTTTTCACTTTCAAGCATCCCAATTTAGGTAACAAAGTAGACGGCCGCCCTGCTTATCAGGGAACTTCCTTACGATGATAACTTGGGCATTTTTGTAGAACACTACTCTTGACCAAGGGCTTTTGCCACTGAGGATCTCAGGTGATGCTCACAGCAGCCCCTGAAGGCAGGTCACTTCCCTTTTACAGGTCAGGGAGAGTTTCCTCTCTAAACTCCTGTGGGCGGAATCCCCAACATACTAAATTGTGCCAAGGAAGAATGACATTGATTTAGAGGCAGAGCAGCCTGCTCTAAAAATTAAGTTAAAAATCTATATTGCGTTGCAACAGATGCCCTGTAATAATCTAGATGTTAACAACAATAAAAATAAGATGTTAATCACAGGGCAAACTGGGAGTAAGGTATACTCTCTGTACTATATTTGCAAATTTTCTATAAATCTAAAGCTGCTCTAATGCAAATTTTAAATTGCTAACCTTCCTTTTTTTTAATTGCTGTGAAAAGAAAGCATTTGAATATAATTTGCTTACCTAAAGAATATACTTCCCCCAAAAAGCATGTAATTCCTAAGAGATTTACATATTTCTCATCAAATTAGTCCTTCCTACCCAGGGTTTAGAATGTGCTGTTTTTGTATAGGGAGTGACAGGTTTGACTAGGCAGAAGGTGTCACTTTCCTAGCAATATTTTAAGTAAGAGACAGCAGACTATTCTGAGTAATGACAAGAAACCACACGTTAAATACCGGAATAAAGAGTATCTTAAGTGGCTGGGGCTGAGCGCAGTGGCTCATGCCTATAATTCCAGCACTCTGAGAGGCCAAGGCAGATGGATTGCTTGAGTTCAAGAATTCAAGAGCAGCCTTTTGCTCAGGGTCTTGAGCAAAAGCAAGACCCTGTCTCTACTAAAAATGAAAAAATTAGCCAGGCGTGGTGGCAAGTGCCTCTAGTCCCAGCTACTCAGGAGACTGAGCCCAGGAGTTTGAGGTTGCTGTGAGCGAGGCTGATGCCACTGCACTCTACCTTGAGTGACAGAGTGAGACTCTGTCTCAAAAAAAAAAAAAAAAAAAAATAGAGTAAGTGGTTACTAAAAGTTGAAATAGGACTGGACACCACCAAAGAGAGCTGCAAAGTGGCTGAAAGTTGGTTACCTGGCTAGATAATACACCCTAGTGAATAGAAAGGTATTGATGGTTAACTTGTTGCGCTTTCCAGATCAGATATTCAAAAGAGTCTTCTTCCACATTCCCTCCCTCCAAGGAATCTAACAAGATCAGGGCAGATGATGAGGATTTCAGTCTCGGGACAGATTGGGAGAAGGGCACCGTTGCCCCGTATGAATTCCTCTGTGCCCCAGCAGTCAAGGCTGGTCAATAATAACAGACCCAGCAGACAGCCTGCATGGTGCTGCCTCGCCATTTGTTCAGAGCCTTCTGGAGCCTATTTGCAGGTTTTTGCAAGCTCTAGAACCAAGGAGCTGTGCGTGTGCTGGAAGCTTATTTAGAATTAACTGTTCTTTGGTGGGATGGGCACATCCAGGGCTGGGTGCCGGGCATGACGTCTTAACAAAGAGTTAAAATGAGGTGTATGATCTCGCAGTGCACCTGAACTCCACTTGCCTTGTTTTCCATCTTCTCATTCTGCTTTGTGCTCCCATCTTAAAACTGACACTGAGGTTGTCCCTGCTCCAGGTAGAGTGGCTTCCTCCAAGTCCACCAGAGCGTCCATATTGCCCAAGGGACATCTCTACTGAATGCCCAAGCCACACCCAAATCCTAGCAAGTCAAAACCAGGCTCAGTTCACTCCATCTTGGGCCATTTCTTGGTTTCTGTGCTGCTGGTGGTACTATCACCAACTCGTCCTTTGTGACCCCGGCCAGTTCTTCCTGCAACATTCACAGAACCCAGGGACTTCATCCCTATTCCCCTCACCACTAACCGCGTGGCCTTTACACACTCCTCCCTTCATCCTGTCATCCACCAAAGGCCAAGAGCCATTCCAGGGCTCAGCAAACTACACCAGCCAAATCGGGTCCCCAGCCTGTTTGGTAAAGCTGGTGAGCTACAAGGGTTGTTACTCTTCATATGGTTGAAATTAACCCCAGTCCTGAGCACATGTCTTCCATCTTCAGTGTGTCTCATGGTTCAAAAAGCCTGCTGGGAAAGCAGGAGGGAGCAGGTCACAGCCAGACATCTTCCTGCCCAGGTGGCCAGAAGATGTGGCCTTTTAACTGGGTGCAGCTCCTTCTGTCCTGCATTATATTAGGGCTTTGTTCCCAAGGAGGGTAGAAAGAGCAGACACCAGGCAGGACCTCAGAAGTCTGTGCCAGAGAGGGGGTGTTTACAATTTCAAGATTGAAAGTCCCCATGCATTTGATGTAGTATTGGTCTCACACAGACTCACTACAAAGTGATGCTTTTCCTCATATGGCCAGAGCAATGGTGCAGTGGTCAGCGAACTGCTAGGAGCCCCCAGGGATTTTGAGTTGGCATCTGTGTCACCTGTGTCAGCAGCACGGTAATACTTAAGTTCTTGTTAGTGATCCGAGCTACTCCGGGCCCTTCAACCAAGGTGGCATAACAGCGACCAACAGTAATCACTGCCACTCAGGAGGGCTTCTTGCCTGCCACACACAGTATAAAGTGCTTTAGAAAAGCAGTTTCCTGCTCACAAAGGGTGGAACTACTCTCATGCCCATTTTATAGGAGAGAAAACTGAGGCAGAGGGAGGTTAGGTAATTTGCCTAGAGTCACACAACTGGTAGGTGGTGGAACCAGGATTTGGGGCCCATCTTCCTGACTCCAGAGGCTGTGATCTACCTCCCTGCCCTCCAGATTTCAGTCTAAGCCATGGATAGGACAATTAGGCAGCAGAGGAATCTCCTTCACCCAATACGTGCATGAAGTGTGAGGAATTTCTAGTACACAGAAGTGAGTGACTTCACCAAGCAGAGAGCTGAGATGCCACTGGAAGACTGGAGAGGCCTTTCTGGGCATGCAGGGTCAGGTGCAAGAGGAGCTAAGGAAAAGTAGATGACTAAGAGGTCCTGGCTAAGGGCTCAGAAACTAATGCGAGCTGTTCATGTTACCATCTCATCCATCTTTCCATCCAGCCATTTATCCATCGGTCCTCTGTTCATCTATCCGTCCATCCATCCAATCATATATCCAGTCTATCCAATTACACGTTCTTACATCTATCTGGTTATTCAATTTTCCATCCAATTATACATTTAATTAAGCATAATTAATCCATCTGATCAGTCATCCACCCATCCATCATAGTTTGAGCCTTGACTTCTGCAGTGGTCACCTGAGGACAGTCTAGGTGGACCTGAGCTGAAGGGGGAGCCTGTGACTTGGCTCCTTCACCGTGATGAGCATCAGACTCACAAGTATAAATCCTCAGGCTTTGGAAGGTCTTTCACCAGCATCACTCATGGGATCCTCCAGCAGCTCTAGGAGGAGGTAGATAGCGTTGATACCATCACACCCAATTTATAGATGCGGAAACTGAGTCCCAAGGCCACCTGAATAGAAAGAGGTAGAACTGGCACTTGAACCCAGACATCTGGACCCTTGATCCAGTGCTCTCTGGACAATGACTCCTGCTTCCTGTTGGGAAACCTCCAGGAGGACACCACTAGCTTGCCCTGGTCCTCTCTTGATACATGTGCCCTCTTGAGTCTTTTGCTCTATGTGGTCCTTCTTCCTCCCTCAGTAGATTGTGTTCCTGGAGGGCAGGCTGTGTCTTCTATTTTGGTCCCTTACAAGCACCCTGCACTTGTTTCTGTACACACTGGACTGTGGAGGAGTCTTAATCTTCCATATTTTAAGGCCTTGGCTTGTTCAGCCCGGATCCTGTGTGACGTATCAAAATGCCCATAAAATGACCAAAGAAGATTGACCCCTGGTGGCCAGGGTGCCACAGGGGAGGACATGATTTAGTCTTGCCAGGAGGAGGTAGATTTCCTCATTTCTATTAGGTCAACAAAAGCTGCCTTACCAAGGTCACTCATGGTAGAGGGAGTGACCATCAACCGCTGTGGTCATTTGGGCCTCTGCTCCCCAGGCTTAGGATTCTGAAAGGGCAGTTCTCTTGTCAGTACCCACCACCTCATTTCAAATGTAACTTCTTCTCAGTCCTTGGAGATCTTTCTATGAAAAGAACTCGGTCAAGTCCAGATACACCAAATGTCCATTTAGAAGTATGTACTGCGCCTGCCCTCAGCTGATTCCTTTTCCAGGGAAGGAGATGAATTTCTGAGTGTTTTTCAATGTGTTGACTTGGTGTTGATTAATAGCAATGAAAAAGCCACAACTAAGGTTCACGTGCATCTCAGCTTTCAAGTATCTGCTGCCCATTTGTCAATAGAAGCACATTTTCCTCGGCAGAACCATAGCTAGTTAAAAGGCGATTTCTCCTCTCACCCGAGAGCAAACACACATCACCTGCACCTTGCCCATCCGAGGACCCTGGTGGGGGCACAGTTGTGTGGGATGGGGGTGGGATTGGCGTCCTCTGGTTTTATCATGTGGCCATATTCCACTCTCTGGGTTCCATGTCGATGGACTTCTGGTTCCTGAATGTTCCTGAGGTCCAAAGTTGGGGGGGGGAGGGAGAGGGAGCCATGCTAAGGGCTCATTGTGTGTGTTCCAGAGTCTTCTCCACAGACCCCCGCTGGTGATGGATCTGAGGAACCCAGCTCTGAAACCTCTGATGCTAAGAGCACCCCAACAGCCGAAGGTGGGGCCTCCCTCCCCTCCCGGCTCATTCAGGCAGCTCCCACCACGCTGCAGCCTGCGCTTAGCCATGCTCTGAGCCACCCTTCCCTTCCTGGAGGCTGCTGCTCCTGCTCCCTCTGGCTGAGAGATGTGCTGGCTCCATGCTTTGCAGAACGGTGCTGCAGGAGCCCCACTTGGATGCCCCTCGTGCCTGGCGAGGGTGCCTCATCCCGTGTGTGTGCTCTGCAGGCAGCCACTCTAGGAGGGCCCACGTACGGCTCCACACAGCCCTGTCCCGTGTCAGGTGTCCTCCTTCAGCCTTTTAGAAGCCCCCACTTTCTTCTCCTTTCATGGGCCAACACCTCCCACAGCAGCCATTTGGCTGAAGGAAGCGGACAGGACAATGTACATCTCCAAGTCCATATCCAGGGACTGGTCTTAGTTTAGTTTCTTTCCTCTTAGGGGCTCTGGGCAGGGTCTGGGCCTTGGGTCTTTGGTCATGGTGTTTGTTCCAGCACTTCTTTTAACTTGTCCTCTCTAGATATTTGATATTATAGGTGGTTATAAAGTGCCTTGTGTATTTCCTAAAGTGTTCTTTGGTCCTGATTTTAACAGTCATGACTGTAGTTGGCTGCAGGAAAAAGAAAACCCAGCTAACTGTGTCATACCCATGAAGAGGTCCATTGTCTTGTGTAATAAAATGTCCACACTTGGGCAGCAACTCTCCAGTGTCACTAGTGCTCTTCTAGCTTTATCTTATCTTCCTTCGTGGTTGGGTTGCTGCCTCATGGTTGCAGGATGGCTGCTACACTTCCAGGCATCACATCTGCCTTCTAAGCAGGCATAAGTAGCAAAGTAGAGTGGCCAAAAGGGCCCTGAAACCAAATGTGTTCCCTTTGTATTAGGAAAGCAAGAATTTTCTTGCAAGTGGCAGACTTCCCGTTGGGTTTCATTGACCAGAACTGGGTCTCGTGTCCACCCCTGGCTGCAGGGGAAGCTAGGACATTTTTGCTTTTCAACCTCTTCACAAAAAGAAATCAAGGGAAAAGGGCATTGAGAATGACTTTTGAGTCTCTAGTCTTTGATCCCTGCTCTTCCAAGTCTCCATTCTTCCTGAGGAGGTTCAAGGTTCCATTCTTAGCACCTCTCCAGGCCCTGCGTGTGACTTGGGGTGTTATGTCTGTGTCTCAGTGAGAATCTCACCCAGCATTTCCCTCAATATCCACCTGTGGATTAATTTAGGCAGTGGCTGCCAAGGGCCTGCCAAGGCGTGGTATGATGGTGCATCTTTGGCGGATGCAACAGGCGTGGCCCTTACCCACGGGGTTCTTAGCCCGGTGAGGACAATATCCAGGCCAAATTCTCTTTGCCATCCATAGAGCCGGTGAGGCAAGACATTTCCTGCTCATCTTGTCAGGACAGTTTTGCAAATTGCCTGCCATCCTGAGAAAGTCCTGAACCACCATGCCAGACCTCACACCAGCCTTCCAAATGTTGGCTTTCATTTCTCTGTCAACATTATTCTGAGGCCAGGCATGGTAGCTCACGCCTGTAGTCCGAGCTTTCTGGGAAACTAAGGCAGGTGGATTGCTTGAGCTCAGGAGTTTGAGACCAGCCTGAGCAAGACTGGGACCCTGACTCTACTAAAAATAGAAAAACTGAGGCAAGAGGATTGCTGAAGCCCAGGAGTTTGAGGTTGCTGTGAGCTATGATAATGTCATTGCACCCTACCCAGGGTGACAGAGCAAGACTCTGTCTCAAAAAAAAGAAAAGGAAAGGAAAAAAACAACCATTATTCTGAAAGAACCTCTCGACCAAATCTTGCCATACTCTGGACCCCATGCATGTGTGGCCTCAAGAGCTTTAGCTCTCATCAGAGGGAAGGGAGCCCTGCTGGTGCTGGACCCTGCCCAGCTGCTCTGCCTACATTCAAGACAACCATAATTAAAATGTCCTTCATTGAAGTAAGCTTACTTAGGCTCTTGGAAAGCCTTCAAAGCTGACAACTCCTTATGTTTGCCCAGAATGGCCTGGGAGTGTGCCAGGGCATTGCTCAGGGAGGAATGCTGATTTGGAAGTATTCACCTTGATGAGAGATTGATGGCAGCTCCTGGTGGCAGATCTGTACCTCCTGCCATCCAGTAGGCAAGTACCTGGCTCTGGGCGGGTCTGGGCCTGTTAATTGCCATGCAGGGGACTCTACTCTGGAATGGGGGTTACAGCTAGAAGAAATCTTGGAGATCACCTAGAGATGACACTTCCATTTTACAGATGAGGAAACTGTCCAATCAAAAAGGACAAAGGACTTGCCCAAAACCTCACAGTACAACTACAGGCTCTGCCCTAACCCCAGAGTCCCTGAACTGTCTGAGTTCCAATCCCAGCCTCTTAAGGATCAAACAGCTGTGAACAATCACCTCCTTGTCAATATTTCTTCTTTAAAACTCCCGGGACCATGCTTGGGAGTCCTTTCCCCTGCAACAAGGTGGGGCTCTGGCCTCCTTGGCAGGTGCGCTGGCATCTCACAGCTGGTGTCACTCACAGAATGCAGACGTGCTTGCTGGGGAGACGTGGGGGGACCTGGGCAAAGCACAGCCCTGGGCCCTGCTTGACAGGGCTGCTTTCTTGCATGTGGCTGATCCCCTCCTGACCTGACCCCCTCCCTGCACTGCTCCTGCGCAAGCAGCAAAGCGGAGGAGGCTTGGTGTGGCCTGACCTGATCCCTCTAAGGAGATTCTCGGTGGTTTTCAGACGCGACAGCGCCCTTAGTGGATGAGAGAGCCCCTGGCGAGCAGGCTGCGGCCGAGCCCCACACGGAGATCCCAGAAGGAACCACAGGTGAGGGTGCTCCCCAGAGACACCAGGGCGATGGAGGCCTCTGTGGGGTGCCCCAGCTGACCCACTGCAGGAGTGGGTGCACTTTGGGCTGCCCTCGGGAGTCAGGAATGCAGGTAGATGCGGCTTCTGGGAATCTTGGGCTGTTAGGAGCTGGACGCCTGGGCTCCCTGTTGCTTCTGTGACTACTGCCAGCCCCTCCCTCCTGCATTCAGGAGCTTCTGGATTCCTTCTAGACTCTCCTGGTCTTGCCTGAGGCAGCACTTCACTCCAGGGAGTTCTCTGTAGAGTTTTCTTTCACGTGTGCCTTCTTCACATGAGAGATCAGTCCACACTCCGTTCGGACTCTGCCCCGTGTCAGCGTCACTCCCCAGGGGGTGGTTTATCCCCAGAAGCATGTGAGAGCACAGCAGGTCCCGGTGACTGACCCCCACCCACACCTTTTGAGGGTCTTTCTGGGGCAGTCCCGGAGCACTTCAGAAATGCAGTCTGAGCCGGTACGGTGGTTCACGCCTGTAATCTCAGCATTTGGGAGGCTGAGGTCAGAGGATCGCCTGAACTCACAGGTTCGAGAACAGCCTGAGCCAGAGCAAGACCCCCATCTCTAAAAATAGCCGGGCATCATGGTGGGCGCCTGTAGTCCCAGCTACTTTGGAGGCTGAGGCAAGAGAATCACTTGAACCCAAGTGTTTGAGGTTGCTGTGAGCTATGACGTCACAGCACTCTACCAAAGTGAAAAAGAGAAACTGTCTCAAAAAAGAAAAGAAATGCAGTCTGGCATCCACTTGTAGGACATGTCCCCTTTTCAAACACATCCTCATGGAACAGCCATGGGGAGAGTGTCCTGTCAACATGAGTGACGGGGATTGGTCAGACAGGGCTTGGGGCTGCCGAGTCGTTCCCTTCAGTCCTCATCACTGCACTTACGTAAAGTCTCCAGCCGTTGGTTCAGTGCCCAGTTGCCCAACAAACAACGCAGAAGAGGCCTAGACAGGATTTCACCAGCAGTGAACAGCGGAGAAAATGTCCCCAGGCAGGAACTTTGTTTTCATTCCTGAAGATGGTGCTCCCAGAAGCCATCTGGGAAGCCTGCAGCTTCCTCTTAGGCTCTTTGTGCTGAAAATGCCGGTGGTGAGCACCACACCCCCCCATGCCATCCAGGCGCACTTCTCTGTGAGTTGATCAGCAGTGACATCTTCTGGGATGAGTGGAGGGCACTTACTGAAGTTGGGCAGAGCCTTGTCCTTGAACTTGAAGGACATTTGAAGGTTGTAACACCACTCACAGGGTGAGATCACAGATAACTTGATTTTATCTCCTGCTCTTCTGTCATAGTTTTTTCTATGAGGGAAGTTTGTCCCCAGCCCAGGAGGAAAGCTCTAGCCAACTCTTGGCATTTCCATTACTCCAAAGTAATCAGAAGCACTTTAATCTCCATAGCAGTAAAACACAAGTCTGCAAAGTGCTAAATAGAATGGCCAGTCCTGGCTGGGTGTGGTGGCCCACGCCTGTGATCCTAGCACTCTGGGAGGCCAGGGAGAGTGGATTGTCCAAAATTAGAAGTTCAAGACCAGCCTGAGCAAGAGTAAGACCCCGTCTCTACTTAAAATAGCAAAATTAGCCTGGTATGGTGGCACACGCTTGTAGTCCAAGCTACTTGAGAGGCTGAGGCAAAAGGATTGCTTGAGCCCAGAACTTGAGGTTGCCGTGAGCTGTGATACCATGGCACTCTAGCTTGGGGCAACAGAGTGAAACTCTGTCTCAGAAAAAAATGAACAGCTAGTCCCATGTGATAGTCAAAGCTTCTAATTCCCCTCAGATGCAGCCATTCCCTTGGTGGTGAAGGTGCTGGGATGGTAGGCGAGACAAGAAGGTCCTTTCTGGGCTGCCACTGATGTGAGCTGCTTCCCGTGGCATAGATTTCCAGGAGATTCTCATGGGAACCTGATTTGAATTCTCGCAGATGCTTTGCCCCTACCCACTACCCATCTCCAGCTTTCCTACCTTGGAGATTCTCCTCCTGCACTGGACCCTGGCAGACGCATCCTCTCTCCTTGGCCCCTGGGATCTGCTGAGGATGACTCGCTCCAGCTTGAGGCCTGTTAGAATGATCTGGCCTGTGCCCACATCATTTCCATGGGAAACATGTTGGCAAGCAAACCCGGGGCACACACACTGCTCACAGGGCTAACGTGACGTACCGTTCCTCTGACCCAGAACAGGACCAGCCTGTCTCCCATCCTTTGACAGCAGTCTGCCAGGTCCCTCACCGGAGGGACACATCCAGTGTCTCCACATGGCACCTGGAAATCTCAGTAAGTCTGAGATTGGAGGTGGCCATGGAGCCAATCCCTAAGCCACTCTCTCCAGTGAAATCCACCCTCCCAGTTCTCCACACCCCCCTCCGTGGGGCAGGGAGGTTGGGTGACTTGACCACACAGATGTTAATTTGGCACCTTGCCAAATAGGCATGTCCTATTTTTTATTTCTTGGTGTTCCAGTGAAACTTCCCACAGGCTGCCCTACTATAAGGTCCCACCTTGCTGGAGAACATGGAGTCTTCATGGTTCCATGTGAAATACTCCCCCAGGACACACACAGGCTGCTAGTGATATGATGGCCAACCTCCACCCACCCCTCCTCCCTGAGTTTTTCTGAGCACCTCCCTTTCTGGAGTCAAGGGATATCAGAGCTATCACAGCCTCCGATTTCTGACTCACACCAAAGCATGGTTAGTGCAGCTCTGCAATGGCGCGTGAATGCAGGTCAGCTCACACCCAGTGCCATGGCAGTGACATCGTCTGGGAATGTCTCTTCTTGTGCTCTGTCTCCAGGACTCTGTGGCCAATTAACTGAACTTGCTGTCACTCTGAGCCTTTCTTTCATTTCCATAAGCTTGTTGAAACTCAAACCAAATCTACTCAAAGCTATGCCCCTTGGACAGATGGGCCAACACTCGCTCAGTGCTGTGGTCACATGATAAGGAGCTGTTACCTCTGGACCTCATGGGTTGGCTGGGTGGGGGAGGGGGTCACCCAGAGGGTGTCCATGCTGACCAGCTGGTGAACCCTCCCAACTCTACCGCAGCTGCCCCAGCACAGTCAATGGACTACTATTTATAAGACAACCTAGGGGCCGTCTGGTGACTCAGAGAACCTTTCTTCCCCACACTCTCCTTGCAGGCCTGCGCTGGCACGTGGTGGTGACTTGACATTTCTGTTTTAGGTGCAGACATTCATTGCAGGTCAGGGAGGTAAGACTGATGCTCCCACCAGCACCTTGTAGGCGTTTCTTAGAGTAGCCTCTCTCTCAGAGTGCTCAGCACATGCTGATAATTCTGATGTTGTGAGGTCAATGCTTGTCAATGTGGCCAACTCATCTTACAAACTCGCTTTCTGGACAGTTCTGTCCATTGTCCCAGAGCAGTATCCTGGGTGTTTCATGAGGCAGAAACTGGTGTTCTAGGTATTAAAGCTTATTGATTTTGGTACTATTGATGTGGTCAGGAACTTTCTAAGTTCTCTGTTTGGGGTACATCGTGGCTTCCTAAACAGGAGCCCAAGACACCCCACCAGCTGCTCACCTGCACTGTTGGCCTCCCTGCCACCAGGTCACACCTGTTCTAGGCATGCCATTAAAGGGGTTTGCCCAGTAGTTTGGATAAAGAAACTCAACAGTTTAGGGCACCTGCCATACTCCAAATGCTAAACATGTTCACACAAAGTCTCTTATTAACCCTCACCATCCTCTTACCAGACAAATTAGTCTCATCGCTTTGGGGTTCTAGATGGGGAAACAGAGGTTCAGAGACATCAAATGCGTGACGGCACCTGGACGTGACCCCATCTGCCTGACTCCACCACCCGGGTGTGGTCATTCCCTGGACCTCCCGTCCTCCTGGTGTGCTGGCTGAGGTGGGGAATGCAGCCATTTCTCAGACGTGGCCCCCTTGCCTCTCCGACCTCACCCATATTGTGCGTCTTTGTTGAGTGAGGCATTCAGGACCCCAGACCCACAGTGGAGAAGGCCTTGCCTGCTAGATCACAGCCGCTCTCGCATGTGAGTGTTCTATGTTTTGTTTAGTGAACTTGTATCATCAACATCCTCAGCAATGACATTTGCAGAGAAGGCAGAGCTGGTATACTTCGGATGTGCCTTTCCTAAATGTTTTAGGAAAGTACCAGAAAACGAGTTTTGTTTCTAGAAATCAAATAACCGTCTTTGCTTTTTCTTTCTGCATTTGCTGACACCTAAATCAGCTGAAGAAGCAGGTGTTGGAGACACCCCCAGCCTGGAAGACCAAGCTGCTGGACACGTGACCCAAGGTCAGTGGGCTAGAACTGCCTGCCATGACCTGAGGATTGGGAGGAGGGACCTGGGAACACGCGGGTGGGCTCCACCCTGAAAAGAAAAAAAGGAACTTGGGCCGATTCATGAGTCTAGAAAATTTTGGAGAGTTGGTTCTTATCAAAGGTGGATTATTCACATATAAAAAGAACCTGAGTGTTTTTTATCTAACATCATTTCTAAGTAATTCCTAAGGTGTTTCATGTCCTGAAAGAAGCTGGCCTTGTCCCACCTGGGCATTGAGAATGATGTCCAGCAGAAACTCATATATATATGTGGGCCAATTCTCCCTGCAGGCCGTCCCCTGGAAATTCTGAGAACAAGGCCTCAGCCATGTCACCCCCACACTATTGCTTTTGAGATTTCTTCTTTGCGAACTTCAAATCTCATTATGATTTTCTTCTCAGGAACCAAACCACTGTATTCAAGAGAGGCAGCTTTCTGTGATCATTTATCAGAAATATTTTAAGAATTTTTAAATTCCTAATTTTAGGTAATAGAGACCTCTAATAGAGATTAAATGTGGGCTGGGTTTGTTTTCTGTCATTTGCCAGATAAATGAACTTGAGTCTCCTCTATAAGGTGGAAACTTCCAGACTGCAAAAGAGCTGGGAAAATGCTGTTCTTTTTTCCAGAAAGTGATGTGGGATTTGTCACTGTTTAGTGCTGCCACTGGTGCTGCATGGCTTTAGCAGACTCTCCCCTGTTGAGGGTATTTCAAGTCCTACCAACGCATTCCTGGCACAGGGGTGACAGCCCATAGGGAGCTAATGTTTCTCTTCTCATGTGGCTCGGAAAGCTGTCTTCATTCTTAGACTGACAAACTGTGAGCAATGACAATCCATCTGTAAAGGGACCTTCATCTGTGCATGAAATAACTAGAATCTGGGCTTCTGTCTCTCTTAGGCCAGACTTTTCAGCTTAGGTAAAAGCAGAAACTTTTTATAAAGTATAACCTCTAGAAATCATCATTTATTTTCGTAAAAGTGAATTTGAGTGTCTTCTACAGATTTTTGGTGAACACTGTGTCTGTATGTCCCCAAAACATATTCCATGCAACAAAAGAGATCAGGTCACCACCTTTACTTTGGTGCTTACTGAATTTTTAACTTTCTGACAGCAACCTGGAATCAGAGAAGTGTGATGTACCTCAGATAGAGGTATTTCAGGATGGAGCTGCAATATGGTGAGAGTGAGATACGGGAAGGCCTTACCCGTGCCTGGTGTACAAAGAGGGATGGGCCTTTCTGCTGCAAGTGTCCAGGGACCAGGCCTCCCAAAGAGAGTGTCAGGGAACAGCTTATCTGGACTAGCCTGTTTGCCCAGATGCGTGTTTACCTGGGCCTCCCCCGCCCCCTGTGATTGCTGTGTTTAATATTTACTCAGCACTTCAGAGTATCCTGAGAACTGATAGAACATTCTCCCAGCCTGGCTCCTTCCTCCAGGAGTTTAACTTGCACTGCATTGGGTTGCTTGGTGATCACACCACAGGCACTGTACAATTCTGTGTTGGTGGCTTTTTGAGATGCATTTACCATTTATATTTGGGGCCCTGTCTCTCTTTTAATGGGGTCTCTTAAAGTCTGTAGTCCCTAAGAGTACTATAACATCTGAGTCAAGAGCAGTTTCTAGAGAGCTCTGGGAGGAAAGCATTTTCCAGGAGGCAGTGGAGACCTGGCCTGTCTTTTCTCTGGTCAGCACTAGAGCTCAGGCTCAGGGCTGTCTCTGGGGTCCGTGTCCGTTTCCTGCATCTGGCCTGTTCTTCCCGGAGGTTAATCAAGGGCTCCAATAAGGCCCTTGCAGACCCTGCAAGAAGCAGAAGTTGGTACATTTTCTTGATGCCAGTTGATCCTGCCTGGGCAGGATTCATTTATCGGTCACCTGTATGTGGCAGCTGCTGTGGCTGACTCCAGGAGCATGAAGTAAACGTGGCCCTGAGCTTGGCGGGGCTCAAGGTGAAAGTCAAGCTGAGCGTGGCCACGCTCTGAGCAGGGAGCCAGTGGCACCACCCTGACCTGATTAGGCTGGTGAGAATGGGCCTGCACACGTGGCCCCTATGCGTGTCTGTGACTGCACAGACCCCTCCCTCACCCCCATCTAAATCTCTTCCTCTTCCCAGCCCCTGAATCCTTTGGGGTTACAGGTTTTATTTGAAGGAGAGCTGGTGATTCTGTTGGCACTAGGCGGGATATTCAAAGAGTTGGGAATTACAAAAAAAAAAAGGCGAGGTTGCCAAAGAGTATAATTCTCCCATGCTGAATTCACAGATAGATACTTTAAAGAGGGGTTTACATAAATGTCACATTAATGAACCAGAAAAAAATGAAGTGTGCCCTTGATCAACTGCATTGGTGTGCAGCAAGTTGAGTGGCCGGGGCATAGCAGTGGTCCCCGAGGACGGTCACTGTCTTTGCCACACAGAACCTTTTATTGCTGCAGTGGCACCCCATGCTGAAGGCCTGGTCAGTGACCGGACTGATCTGAATGGTGCTTCTATTCTAGGAATCTCATGACAGTTCTATTAGTGAAGTCTTGATCCTTGATGATCATAATTTTGGATTTTCCAAATCTATCAAAGAATAGGTTTGAGGTTTCATGTACCTGCTGGTTTCATATACCAAAAAGAGAAGCAGTGAAAGAGAAGGAGAGAAAAGGGGAATCCTTACTGCACCCAAGCCAGGTCCCATTTAGAGGCCAGAATCTTCTGGAGACTCAAATTCCCTGGGAAAGGGGGAATCTTCTGTAGCACTGGTGGATTAAGCCCAGGGCATCCCCAGACATGCTGGCATACTCTGCCCAACCAGAGCCCATCGACAGAGGAGTAATGCCAGTCTCCAGGTCCAAGCCCCCACTTCACAGATAAGGACACTGAGGCCCACGAGGGGAGGTGCTCGCCCAGGGTCACCCAGAAAGCTGGAGACACACAAAGCAAGGGAGCTTCCATTCCAAGGAACCAGAGGCAGTGATGCAAGCCCAGGGCTGTGCTCCTATTCCTTTGTCAGGGGGGCTTGAGATGCCCAATAAATGTCCTCATGTCCCACATGGTGTTCCCTCTCTCAAACCACTAATTCACCCTTACTAACTTTTGCCACTGCTGCCTCTTCAAATCAGAGGAGTGGAGAGTTTCCGGCCAGCAGAGCAAGGCAGCTGAGAGGTCCCTGGCCAAACAGCCGAGCCCTCAGGCCCAGCCCGGACACGGTGGAGAAGCTTCTGGGGTCTCAGTGCCGCCTCTCAGGGAGAAGAAGCCAGAAGTTCCCATGCTGGGGACCACTCGCTTTCCTCAGCAGCACCCCCTTTGCCCAGTGTCTCCCCAAGCAGGAGGCCCTCAGGAGCACCCCCAGCTGTGGGAACCAGAAGGTGGGGATCAGGCCAAGGAGAGTCTGGCCTTTCCCAAGCTCTTCTCCCCTGAGTGTCTCCACATGGAGCCTGAGAGTGTCAAAGTTCCCCAGGAAGGTGTCCTTGGAGAGCCAGGACACCTTGGAGATGAGGCCTCAGGCACGGGGATGCCAGGCTTGAGCCATCCACGGGTGTCCACCATGCCCAAGGCTCCCCCACTGCCTGAGGGCCCCAGAGAGGCCACACACCAGCCTTCAGGGACACGATCTCAGGACACAGAGGGGAGCCAGCAGCACCTGGGAGACCTGCATCAGGAGGGGTCACTTCTGAAGGGGCCCGGAGGCAAAGAGAGGATGGGGGGTGAGGAGGAGGAGGATGAAGACCGTGATGTGGACGAGTCCTTGCCCCAGGCCTCCCCTCCCTCTCAGGCCTCCCCCACCCAAGGCAAGCCACCCTTCCACACAGTCTCCAGAGAAGCCGCTGGTGTCCTAGGGTTCCCAGCTGAGGGTGCCATGCCCCTCCCCATCGACTTCCTCTCCAAAGTTTCTGCAGAGACCCCCAGCTCAGAGCTCGACAGGCCCCTTGTAGGGCTGTCAGAGGAAGGGCCTGACGCACCCCCTGAGTTCACGTTCCACGTGGAAATCAAACCCAACGTGCAGAAGGAACAGGCGCGTTCAGAGTTGGACTCCAAAAGGGCCACACTTCCAGGGGCCCCTCGAGAAGAGCCACAGGCCCAGGGCCTCTCTCTGGGAGAGGACACAAAAGAGGCTGACCTTCCAGAACCATCTGAAAAGCGTCCTGCAGCTGGCCTGCAGGGGAAGCCAGTCAGCCGTGTCCCCCAGCTCAAAGGTCTGTGTCTGAGCTTTCTTGCCCCTTCCCTGGGGACCTCTCATGCCACCCAGGCTGTGGGCACTGCCGCTGAGCTTCCTCCTGACTCCTGACGCTTCCGAGGTTCCAAGGACGCCACTAAACCAACACCTGGGCACGCTGCTCTCTCCCTCAGCCGCCTCCTGCAGCTCAGACTCTGGCAGCACGGGTCCCCTCACGCTTGCCAGCCACTTTGCATGTCACCAGCACCCCCACCCGGTGCTCCCCGCCCTGTTCAGTTCTCCAGCTACTCAGTTTACCCTCAACAACCCGTCAGCCCACAGGAGGTTGGTGGGTACTCCACAGAGACAGTAACAGTTGCCCCTGTTGTTGACCGTTTATTATGTGCCTTAAATTCATTGTCTAGAACAGGTGTCCTCAAACTTTTTAAACAGGGGGCCAGTTCACTGTCCCTCAGAATGTTGGAGGGCTGGACTATAGTTAAAAAAAAAAAACAAACTACGAATAAATTCCTACGCACACTGCACATATATTGAAGTAAAAAAACAAAATGGGAACAAATACAATCACACTGCCTCATGTGGCCTGTGGGCCACAGTTTGAGGACCCCTGGTATAGAACCTTCCCAACCCCCTTAAGCAGGCATAATTAGCCCCACTTTGCAGACGGGGCTCAGAGAGGTAAAATAACTTGTTAAGTGACTGAGCCGGGTCAGAATTGAGGTAGGCCCCCACACCCCACAGTACCTTCCAGAAGGTGCTGGCATGTGCACCCCCAGCACAGAGATGCAGCGGGCACATGCAGAAAGTGAGGTACACAGCATCTGGAGGGGCTCAACAGCCTGCACTGAGCCATTGACCCAACGCCCCTGCCCTGCCTAGTGGCAAGAGAGAGACTCTAAGCAGAAACAAAATCCCTGGTCCAAAGTGCCTCTCCCTGAGCAGAGAACGACAGGGTCCCTATGCTGGCATGACAGGGAGCACAGCTGGGCCCCTCGGGATCACTACTATAGCAGCCCTTCACGGGCAGGAGAGTCTGGGGGAGATGGTTTATGTCTGGTTTGTACCCCAGGGGAGGCCTCCCAGCCATAAGGCAGGCTCATTGGTGGGTTTGGGACCCTTAGCATTTTAGAATTATTCCTAGTGCCCAGAAATTGATGCTACTTAAACTCACAGTTGCAAACATCTGTTAAATTATGATTAGATGCTACATATAGAGAAAACGTTGAAATGTAAATATAAAGGAACCTGTGTTTAAGGTAGGAAAAAAAATATCCTGGATCCTATTTTAAATTCCAAAACATTATGGGACAAATAACTGTGACTTGAGAATTTACTACGATGTTTCCTGAAATGATGTTTTATTGAATAGTCCACCAGATGTTAATGGGAGCATCCAGGAGGGGAAAAAAGAGTTCCACTGCTTCATAAGTTTGGAAAAACAGGCTAACCAAAGTTTAGGTTTTGCTGCTGCGGGACTTATCAGAGCTTTTAATGCACATTGTGACCCTCTGAGAAGGTAACGTGGAGTGCATTTCCCAAATGTATTTGATCTAGGCCTAGTGTGGTGGCTCACGCCTATAATTGTAGAATTCTGGAAGGCCAAGGCAGGTAGATCTATTGAGCTCACAATTCAAGACCAGCCTGACCAAGAGTGACATCCTGTCACTCTTCATTTCTATTAAAAATGAAAAACTGAGGCAAGAGGATTGCTTGAGCCCTAGAGTTTGAGGTTGCTGTGAACTATGATGCCATGGCACTCTACCAAGGGCAACAAATAAACCAAATTTACTTGATCCCCCTGCCAACATCCCCTGAAGGAGGGATTGTTCAGTGCAACCCCAGCTTGGGAAATGCTGAAGTAGTAGATGCTTTTGTCACGGCACGGACGATGCTGGTTGATTTGGGCAAAGGAAGGAACATGTGAGTCAGGTCCACCTGGGGCTCTTATTAAAATGCAGATTTCTGGTGCCACATGAGGCTTATGGCCCCGTTATGGGGGAGGCCCCTGAGTTTGTGTTTTAGCAACCACTCCAGGTGATCAGCTGCACAGTAAAGTTGGGAAACCTCGGGGCTAGATTGTCAGTGTGGGTCCCTGTAGAAATCCGCTCTCCAGTAGCCAGCGAGAAGCTCCAAAGAATCCCATGTCCAGAAACATGGACAGATCCTGGGGCAATGGGACAGGGGAACTATGGTAATGAAACCAAAGAAAAGAGAATCTGTAATCAGGACGAGGATGAGTTGGAGAAGATGCTGGCAGACGGCTCAGAGGACTGGGTTCCCAGGTGCATGGCTTCCTAAACACACAAGCCAGTGGTATAGGGTGTCAGGAGATAACTAGTGTGTAGCTAATTTGGGGAAGCAGCAGGGTGGTCCCCTTTGGAGGCCTGTGGTTCAGACGCTAGCTCAGAGGCTAGCTCAGGCCTGGCTGGTCTCATTTAGGAGCACCTGAGACTGGCGACTGATGCCTCGGGGCAGGCTCTGAGGGTATGACCAGCACCTGGGGGACAAAGACATCCCTACTAGTCTGTCTACTATTCTGGGGACAGGTGACTAGGAAAGAGGTGGATGGTTAGCATAAGATGGCCAGGAAGGTGGGCATTGGGACTGCTGGTAGACTGACCACATGTAGCAGGGGAATCAGGGGGTTCCAGTCAGTCCCCAAGGCCAAGGGGGTGAACAAGAACCTCACAGGAGGTGGCACCCATAGCTCAGTGGGCAGGGCACTGGCCAATATACCCAGGCTGATGTGTTCGAACCCGGCCCAGGCCAGCTAAACAACAAAGACAACTGCCACAAAAAAATAGCTGGGCGTTGTGGTGTGCACCTGTTGTCCCAGCTACTTGGGAGGCTGAGACAAGAGAATCGCTTAAGCCCAAGAGTTTGAGGTTGCTGTGAGCTGTGGCGCCACGACACTCTACCAAGGGTGACACAGTGAGACTCTGTTTCCAAAAAAAAAAAAAAACTTCACAGGAGACCTAGACCAGCCTGGCCACAGGGTAGAGACAGCTCACAATTCTGACCCTTGAGTCAGCCAGAGCCTGGCTGAGCTCTCCCATCTTTGCAGTGGGATTGGCCCCCACTGGGTGGGGCTGGGCCTGGCAGAGCCTGTAGGAGGGGAGCCTGTACCATCCACCTTTCTTAGCTTCTGTGCCAATGTGGACCCATGACAGTTTCCACTGTGTCCCTTCTGCATGGCCCCACCCTCGGCCAGCCCGCTGCCCGCTCCTGCCAGTGTGTTGTGTTCGTACTAACAAAGGGAGACCTAGCAGATTCAAGGGGAAGGAAAACCAGCGGGGTTCCCACCAACCCCAACTAAACAAAACATGGACGGATCCCCGGGAAATGCATCCTCACTGCATCTGGGGCTCCCTGTGAACCACGCAAAGGGGTGTAACATACATTCTCATTTTCTATTTTATCAGCTCGCATGGTCAGCAAAGGCAAAGATGGGACTGGAAACGATGACAAAAAAACCAAGGTAAGCTGATGGTGCCAGTGAAGTTTACGGAGAAGCTATGTCTGATGTCTGAGCTCATTCCCACGTGTAACATGGAAAGCATTTGTTGCTGAAGTACGGCTATTGTTTAAAGTGATTTGTAATTTTGTGCAGGCTTTCAAAAGTCCAGCATTTATCTGTTTGATACTTAATGCTAGGGGAGGGCAGCTCACAGGTTAATGAGCTAATTGCAGTTTCCTCAGCATAGTTTAAATGACACTCTGGGCTGGGCTTGGTGGCACATGCCTATAGTCCCAGCTACCCAACAGGCTGAGGCAGGAAGATCACTTGCGACTGGAGTGAGCTATGACCTGCTCTCTACCCCTGGTGAGATAGCAAGACTGTCTCAAGAAAAAAAAAAAAAAAAAAAAAAAAAGACACCATGGCAGTAAACAAAGGTATGTTTGAAAATCACCCCAAGGAAAATAAATGAAGCAGCTTGCTCACCACAGACCCTCCCGGTCCTCAGCATTCCATCTTACCTGAATTTACCACTTTGCACCTTGGAAAATGCTCCTGTAACTGCACTGCCCCTTATTTCCTAGAAAATCCCACCATGGCCCTAGATAAGAACTATGTTTCCTAGAATTATCTCAGATGTCCAATATAAATTCTGTCTGAAACATCTGGATTTTAATCAGGACTAGCGTGTTAGGGGGTCTCCAGATGCAGAATGTAGCTATAGTGTTAGGGTGCGCTGGCGGCTCCTGGCAGTGTCTTCAGGGCCCCCATCACGAAGGCTTTACCTGGCAAGACAGCTGAGGGCCCTGCAGGGCCTTGGAGAGCTCTGGCCAGTGGTGGTGACAGCTGCTCGTCCACTTGGTGCACATGTAGTGCAGGGCGGGCAATACCAGCCTCACGCATGCACGCACTAATTCATCCATTCATTTGTTCATTCAGCACACACAGGTACAACGTCCCTGCCCTGGAGTTGCTCAGAGTTTGAGGAGGGGGGCAGACCTGTTGCAAACCTTGGCCAGGTGGCGAGAGGCCTTGCACAGTGAGAGGAGGAGCAGTGACCTATACCCACTCTAGCTTTTCTTCCTTGTCACAAGCCCAGGGCCACAGCCTGTGCCTCCTCCCTCTCACTATTGCCCCATCCCCTGGGCTCTCCTCACTGAGGCTGGCCCAAGTGGGTCTCAGTCACCTCCATGGAGAATTTGAGAATGATGAGGAAACACTCCCAAGAAACCCAATGAGGTCTGTGTCAGGACCTGGCTCTGTGTCTCTGCTTCCCTCCCTGGAACACCCCTAGGCTTAGTCTCTTCTTTCTGGTCAAAGCCTCCAGAGGCAGAACAAACCATGGGTGTCTGCCACCACCAGGTGCCCTTGCCCAAGGGGAAAGGTCCCTCCCTGAGGGTATCTAGCTGCAGGGACACCTGTCCCCAGACTCTTTGCTTTTGTGGAAATTTTTCAAAAGTTAACAGTGGCCAGATTGGAATTCATCAGGTAGCTTTAATGTTAGTTTTATCTGAGAGTTTATTATTATTTTTTAACCATTCTTCCTTTGGAGATTTTCTTTCCCTTTGCCTCCCTAGTAGCTGGGATTACAGACGCCCGCTACAACGTCCGGCTATTTTTGATGTTAGTAGAGACAGGCTTTCACTCTGGCTCACTCCTGCTTATACTGGTCTCGAACCTCCGAGCTTGGGCAATCCACCCGCCTCGGCCTTCCACAGCGCTGGGACTACAGGCATGAGCTACCACGCCCTGCCTTATCTGAGAGTTTAACCGGAAAGTGCTTGTGTGTGTGCGCATGCCCACATGCTCGCATAAGGAATCTTTAAGACTTAGGGCAGGCACCATCCTCATGGTAGCATTATTCTGTCAGAGGGGTCAAGGGGGATCCAGCTCCACACCTGAATTCGAGTAAAAGTGGGACACTTCTAAGTGGTGCGTGTGGCTCAGTGGGTAGGGCACTGGCCCCATATACGGAGGGTGATGGGTTCAAACCCAGCCCCAGCCAAACTGCAACAAAAAATAGCCGGGCGTAGTGGTGGGCGCCTGTGGTCCCATCTACTCAGGCTAAGTCCAGGAGTTGGATGTTGCTGTGAGCTGTGTGATGTCACAGCACTCTACCGAGGGTGATAAAGTGAGACTCTGCCTCTAAAAAATAAAAAAGTGGGACTCTTCTGACATGTGACACACTGGGGACACTTCCTTGAGAAACATCCTAAGACTCAGGTACCTTGGTGATTTCCTTTCATGTATTCATATGAAGCACCTTTAAACCAGTGGTCTCCAATGTTGGGGACACGGTAGATCCACTGGGGCAGAGAAAGAACATTCTAGAACTTCTTTTCATTTTTTATCTTCTCTTTTAAAAGTTCTGCCGTATGTAAGTTTGATCACGTGCATTATCGTGTGTGTGTCCAGCTGGTAAACACCTCTGTGAGGAGGGAGCACAGGCCCCTTCCTGCTCCTGCTCATCAGGAGGGCCGATAAGGGGACATGAGCCAAATAGCTCAAGATCACTGCTTTAAACTGTGACTGCCTTATTTGTTTTTAGTTATTGTCCTTTTTTCAGTTTGTTTCCCTCCCCCATGTGCTGACTTTTATTTTGATTTTATTTATGTTTATATTTAAGACATCCACACCTTCCTGTGCTAAAACCCTGAAAAATAGGCCTTGCCTTAGCCCCAAACGCCCCACTCCTGGTAGCTCAGACCCTCTGATCCAACCCTCCAGCCCTGCTGTGTGCCCAGAGCCACCTTCCTCTCCTAAACACGTCTCTTCTGTCACTCCCCGAACTGGCAGTTCTGGAGCAAAGGAGATGAAACTCAAGGTAAGGAAACCACCTTTGAAAAGACCCAGGCACTTCTACTGTGGTTTGCTGTAGGTGCTGAGCTACTGATTTCTGTCTGGAGTTTGCAAGTGTGTTCTTAGTCTCAAAGACCTTTCTTCAGATGAGCGCTGATGGAGAAGCGCCATGTAGAGCGGCCAGGATTCTGGGTAGAGAGGGGAGGGGGACCTCAGAGCTGTGCCTCTCAGCAGCCCTCAAGGCACCGGTGGGACTCTGGTTTGAACACTGCCACCCTGATTGGGTTCCTTTCTCCATTCCTGGCTTTGATAGCCAGAAGTTCTTCCGGATAGCCCTCACTTGGGTTGGACAGTGTCACCATGCACCTGTCCCACCGGTTCACACCTCCTAAACCATCTTGTGGTCCTTGGTTAACATCTGCTTCTTTTTTGAGTTTGTGTTGTGTCTGAAGGTCACCCGCTGGGTAAGCAGTCCCAGCTACTGCCTGCGCTCAGCAGACTGTGCTGTGCCAGCCTTTGCTCCTGACCTCTGGCCAGTTTGTTGGTTGATGCTGGGGTTCACTGCCAAGGGCTCCCAGCACACCTCAGGAGTTACTGAGACCTGGGCCACTTAAGGGTTTGGGGAGAGAACAAAAGAATACCACCTAACTCTGTTTAACATTCCTTGGTCAGGTTTTCTGCAAACAGTTGTCTCCAGGGACCTCTGGTGAAACCACCCACCATCAGTCAAATATGTCCATAATTAGAGTCAGAAAACAGGCATGGTTCACTGATGTCTTGCACATTAATTGACACTGAGTGGACAGTGACCCTGACCATTGCTATAAGCTTTGTTGTCTTTTTGTAAAACATGTTAGCATGACTCATGCTGGTAACTCATGTGAATAATTCCTCTGGGAGGAAATGGTCACAGGACACTTGGCATTTGGGTAAGGCTGTGGGTTTGCGTGTCTAGCAAACCCTTGTGATTGGAGAAGACCACTTACATCTGGTAGGCAAAGGGTCACCCCCAGTCTCATTGAGACAAGGGGTAGATGGGGCTGGCATTGACTCTCAGTGACAGTAACTTTTCCCAATGATAAAAACCACTCTGCCCCAATTACTTACAGGGTGCTGATGGTAAATCGAAGATCGCCACACCCCGGGGAACGGCCCCTCCCGGCCAGAAAGGGGCCAACGCCACCAGGATTCCAGCAAAAACCCCACCTGCCCCTAAGACACCACCCAGCTCTGGTAAGGAGACTGTGCTCTTGAAACTTAGTCAGAAGAAGCTGTCAGAAGGGCCAGCATCATCCTGGGATGCCCCGACATCCCCATGCTCCAGCTGGCTGTCACCTTCCTGTACGCTAGTGCTTGCTCATTTTCTTATTTTTTCTAAGTTTTTCTTTTCTTTTTTTTTTTCTTTTTTTGTTTTGTTTTTCTTTTTGTTTTGAGACTGAGTTGTCCTGCCTCAGCCTCCCAAGTAGCTGGGAATACAGGAGCCTGCCACAACGCCCAGCTAATTTTTCTATTTTTAGTAGAGATGGGGTCTCGCTCTTGTTCAGACTGGTCTTGAATTCCTAAGCTCAGTCTACCCATCTCAGCTTCCCAGAGTGCTAGGATTACAGGCGTGAGCCACCAGGCCTGGCCTCATTTTCTTCTTAAACTTTTTGATATCTGAGGTAGATATCAAATCCCCACTTTGTATCAGTGAATGAAGAAATTGACCCTGAGAGTTTTTTTGGTTTTTGTTGTTTTTTTTTTTTTGAGACAGAGTCTCGCTTTATCACCCTCAGTAGAGAGCTGTGGCATCACAGCTCACAGTAACCTCTAACTCTTGGGCTTAAGTGATTCTCTTGCCTCAGCCTCCCAAGTAGCTGGGAGCCACCACTCCTGGCTATTTTTTTATTGCAGTTATCATTGTTGTTTAGCAGGCCCAGGAGGGGTTTGGACTCGCCTGCCTTGGTGTATGTAGCCAGCGCCCCAAACACTGAGCTACGGGCACTGTGAGCCTGACCCTGAGAGTTTGCTGGACTCAGTCTAACTGGCTCATTTTAGTAGAATGTAGTCACATGACTAATAAATGGCAGGTAAGGGGCTTCTCTGGCCCCAAGTCCAGAGTTCCTGGGAGGCAGCCAGTGTGGGGTATTTCAGTCCCAGGTGAGACAGAACAGCCCCTGAGACAGTCACCCTGGGTGACCTTACACAGGCCTGGCTTGGGATCCTCTGGCCAAACCCAAGGGTCTTAGCTGAGCAGTCGCACAGCGTGCCCATTCCCCCAGCTCCCATGAGTAAATCTTGTTGGTTCTGAGCACCCGGCAGGGCTTCAGTCAAGCTGTTCTGCATCCAGTGGTGCCATCGAGAGCAGTCACCCTCTTTGGGGACTAGGGACAGCCTGGCTTAGCGTGTTCCCTCTCCCACTGCCCTGGTGACCTATTCCAGGCAGCTGGATTTAGATTCTGCATGACTCAGGGGGTGTCTGGCCTCCATTTGCTCCTTGATGGTGCCCAGGCTGCCTGTGGCCCTTGCAGTGGGTGGTGGACGAAGCCTGGCCTGGATCTTGACGATGCTGCTTCTCCTCGACCTGAGGAAGCCTCTCAGAGCCTGCCTGCCGCCTGCTGTGTGTCTTTGTGGCGGCATTTCACCCTCATGTGTGGAGAGATGACGCCTGCAAGGAGCTGCTCTTAAAGGCCCACTGGTTTTGATTTTTTTTGTTTGTTTGTGTTTCCTTGCCTGGTGCTTTCCTCAGATACATACGATCTAAGCCTTCTTAGCAGAATTTTTTTTTTTCATTTCTTTATTTTTTATTGTTGGGGATTCATTGAGGGTACAATAAACCAGGTTACACTGATTGCATTTTTTAGGTAAAGTCCCTCTTACAGTCGTGTCTTGCGCCCAAAAGGTGTGGCACACACCAAA
>CAUYPK010148081.1:0-121518 GCA_963574355.1 Loris lydekkerianus
TTCAATGTGCAACTTCAAGGAAAGGGGAAGCTCATCTGTGATATGCAATCACATGTGAAAGCATTTGAAGTAAAATTAGGCCTCCTCATCAAACAAGTGAAAGAGGAAAATTTCTGCCATCTCCCCACAACTCAAAATCTGCTAGCAGAAAATCCATTGGTTGCATTTCCAAATAAAACATGTGTGGATTCACTGGAAAAGTTGCAAAAGGAGTTCCAATTTAGATTTAAAGAGCTTCATCTTCATGAACAGGACATACAGCTTTTCCGTAATCTATTTTCTATTGACATTGAAAATGATATGATTTACCAAATGGAACTGAACTCTCTAAAAGATGCATTCAAGTAAAGCAGCCTTCCTAATTTCTATGCATCTCTCCCCTCTGAGGCATATTCTAATCTCAGGAGGCATGCACTCAAAATGGCAATTATCTTTGGTAGTACTTGTGTCTGTGAACAAACTTTTTCCAGAATGAAACATCTGAAATCTCCAACCAGATCTAGACTAACTGATGCACACTTGCATCACCTGTTACAACTAGCAGTGACAAATATGGAACCGAACATTGACCATCTCATTAGCCAAAGCAGGCCCATAGTTCCCATTGAAATACTGATAAGTTTGTTGATTTAACTCTACTTCTTTTTTTTTTTTTTTTTTTTTGCAGTTTTTGGCCAGGGCTGTGTTTGAACCTGCCACCTCTGGTATATGGGGCTGGCACCTTACCCCTTTGAGTCACAGGCACCACCCTTACTTATTCTTCATTTTAAATATTGTATTTGTTCCCATTTTGTTTTTTTACTTCAAAATAAGATGTGTGCATAGGAATTTGTTCATAGTTGTTTGTTTGTTTGTTTGTTTGTTTGTTTTTAACTATAGTCCGGCCCTCTAATGGACAGTGAACTGGCCCCCTGTTTAAAAAGTTTGAGGACCCCTGCTCTAGACAGTATTTAAAAGATGTATTTCTTCCAAAATTAACCCATTGGCTCAAAGTAATTGTAATTATAATTGTAATTAAACCCAGCAGAATTTCCTTATAAAATTCTTAACAAGCGTATGTGATTTATGTGGAAATTCAAAGATCTATTTTAAAAAGTCTTAAAAAATAACTATTGTACTTTACACCAAATGACTAAGGAAGTGGACATCATTTGCATCAAGAAAATTTAGATTACAACCACAATAAAATACCAGTACAAAACTATATGGTTTGGTATGAGCAAAAACTCTGACAATACCAAATGCTGGCAACTATGAAAACAAGTAGAGTCTCATACAGATGTGGTGGAAGGGTAGAATGCTGCAGACACGGGGGAAGGCGTTTGGATACTGTGTTACAAAAGTAAAATTAGAGCTATCCTGTGACATAGAAATTTGACTGGTAGGTATTTCCTTAAGAAAAATGAAAATGTATGTCCACAATAGTTTTTAAAAAATGTTCATAGCAACTATATTCATAAGCACCAAATACCATAAAATACCATAAAAATCCCTTATGTTCACCAATAGAAAATTAAAAAACAGATTGCTATATTCATGTTTAATAACCAAAAGGAACAAACTATTAAAACACAGAACAGCAGGCATGAATTTAGCAAATGTTATGTTGAAAGAAAGAATCCAGGCAAACACACAAAAAAATACATATTATATAAGGGCATTTTCTTGAAGTTCCAGAACAGACAAATTAATATATAGTAAAAAAAAATGTGTATATATATACACATATATATGTATATATATATGTATATATATATATATACATATATATGTGTATATATATACACATATATATGTATATATATATGTATATATATATATACATATATATGTGTATATATATACATATATATGTATATATATATTATATAAATTTTATATATACAAATGTTTTATAATTTTACATATATAAATATATATATTTACATATATATGTATAATATAAAAAATGTATATATATTATATATTATATATAAAAATATATTATATATATATTTTTTATAAATTTTATATATAAAAATTTTTATATGAATTTTGCATATATAAAATATATATATTATACAAAATTATATATATTTTATAGAAAAATTATATATAAATATATAATATACATAATATACTATAAATATAATGTATATTTTAATATAAAATTTATATAGATTATATATATAATTTATATAAAAATTAACATACCTTGTTAATTAGAATTAGTAATGTTGTGGATTCATGGAATTTAATAAAACTATATAAAATATATGTAAATTTTATATAAAAAAAATATATATGGTGTCTGGGGAGAGAGTGAGGGGTCTTTTCAGGATTATGGTTATGTTCTGTATCTTAATAGCATCTGGGTTACATTTGTGTACACATTTTTCAAACTCATCAAATTGTACACATAAGATCTGTACATTTCATTCTCTCTGTATGTTTAAACTAAATCTGAGGGCAAAATGCTGAAGCTGGATTGTTTTCTATTTAACCACAGTGTGAGTGATTCTGAAAACATACACAGAGAGAAAATGAATAATGAATTATTGGAAACCTTGCCACCCAGTCAGGTTCGTCTGACCGCTACCTAAGAGAAAGCTAATATCCAGAGACAGCAAGGTTTACAGCAGAGAACGAGTTTATTCCAGAGTACTAAGTGGGGAGACGAAAGAAATTTCTCAGATCTGCCTCACTAAGAATTGCTGGGACAGGATTTTCAAAGACAGTTTGGTGGATAGAGGACTAGGCACTCGGGGTCTGTTGGTTGATGGGCTGGTTTTAGGTGACCCCATCAGTCCTTTGCTCTGATGCTCTGTCTGGGTGCATCAGCTGACCCACTGGAATGCAGGAAGATACCCCCCAAAAATCACCTCTAGGTTCTGCACAGGTGATGTTATTTAGAAAGAAAAGTTTAAAATCTTTACAGCTACCACCTGTGCTCTCTAGAGTAGCAATTACAGAGAAACAAAGGGACAGTGACTTACTATTGTCAAGCACACAAGGGGAAAGTGGCTGATTATTAACATTTTTTTAGCTGAGCCTACTCCTTCACAGAATTTTAGTTATTATCATTATTTCAGCTGGGCCTGTTCAACTTGGGTTCTTGCCTTGTATCCTATCATCAATCTTCAGTTTCAGAGAAAGATTTCTTACCATTAGGGAAATAAGTTACAAATATGGAACAAAGTAGACCAGAACATACCTTGTTAATTAGAATTAGTAATGTTGTTGTGGATTCATGGAATTTAATAAAACAAATACAAGAATAAGTACTGATATAAATAAAGGTTGACAAATAAGAATTTCTCAGTTCTGTTGTCTTAGCAAGCTTTCCAGGCACGACACAGCAGAAAAAACACGTGGGATTTTGTGAGCAGCATTCTGGACAGGTTTCCCTAATGAAGTTTCATCTGTGCCTGAAGAAAGTTGATGAATGAGAAAAACATTAATCCAGAGGAAGGCTGTTCTAGGTCTGAGAAAAAGTACTTTGATATTAGTGGTAAGAGATATCTGAGTTGTCAAAAAAAAAAAAAAAATTAAGAGAAAAGTAATCATGGGGAGAACATAGTTGATGATAATATCAGAATTTAAGTACAGTGCAAAATATTATAAGCCCTTGGAGGACTTTGTAATGATTATTTGCTGTTCTTTGAGGGAAATGGAGAAACATCAGACAGTTTATTGTAATGGAGGAATGTGTCTTGTGGACAAGGCATAGAAAGGAGATAGCAGAAAGAGTAATTAATTCAGTGATGGTGATGATGTTGTACAAAAGGATAAGAAACATACGATGAAATTGGTAAGATTTTAGATACATGTAGATTTTGGACTCTAGATATTTAGAATCATAGATGTTTTAGATGTATATAGTAGACAAGCAGATCTAGATTATATAGAGAGAGGTTTGGGTAGACCTCTCACAAGATTTGCTCATGGATTACAAAAGGAATTTAAAAGAAAATGAAGAGTTAATGAACAGTTAGGGATGAGTTGTATTTTATGGGAAAGTCAGTTGGAAAAGCAGGGTTTGGGAGAAGAAATAGGATCTCAGTTTGAACCCATTAAGTTAACAAAATCTATTATACATTTAATATATCTTGATAAGCAGCTGGGAATGTGGGTGGATTTTAGGACAGGACTCCAAATGGGAGAAATACATTTGGAAAACAAATATATTTTCTTCCTTTGTAGAAGTAGAACATAAATTGTGCTACATTCAATAGCTAGTATTATTTAAATAGTGCTATTTCAAGCTGCACACCTGAAGGCAGCTTTCAGGAAAGTTGGAGTAGACGAACTGGATGAGACCAACAGGGCTGAGCCCCAGGGCACTCCATTGTTTGAGAAAGGAATTGCAAAAGTGACTGAAATGCCCAGCCAGATGGCCATTAGTTGGTGTGATGCAAGTCATGTCCTTGAAGCAAGACTTTCAAGCAAGAGACTGTGATCACTTTCTCAAAGATTGCTAGTAGACAAAAAATGTGAAAATGGAGGTTTTATGTTTGAAGATATTTCCTATGCCTAATAAAAGTAATTTTATTGAGTGGTGAGGTCAAAAGCTTAATTGGTGGGGGCAGTCTAGCAGAAATGACACACAAGGAGAAGAATGCCTAATTTTCAAATACAACTTTATCCAAAAGATAACAGAAAGATACTATTATTGACGGAGGACATGCAAAATGAAAATGAAATAAAATACTGAGAGTGACCAAGTAAGGAAAAGATATTTAAAAAATTATTAAAAAGAGAGAATCGCCAGACCACATATAGGATAATGACAAGTTTGTTTGTTATTGTTATTGTTTTGTTTTGGGATTTTTTTTTTTTTTTTTTTTTTGGAGGGGGGAGGTTTCTTTTGTTGAGACAGTCTCACTCTAACTCCTGGGTACAGTGCCCTGGTGTCAGCCTAGCTTGTAGCAACCAGAAATTCTTGGGCTGAAGAGGTCCTGTTGCCTCCGCCCCCACTGCTACCCCCAGTAGCTGGGACTGTAAGTGAATGCCACATCGTGGCTAATTTTCTTTTTCTATCTTTAGTAGAGACGGGTCTGGCTGGTCTGAGCTAAAGCAATCCATGTTCTTGGGACGACTAGAGTGCTGGGATTACAGGCATGAGATACTGTGCCCAGTAGAATGGCTTCTTTTGCAGAGATAGACTATAAAGCAGAGGCAGATAAGAAGTCCACTGTCCCTTATCCAAGACTTTTGCAGCCAGGTGTGATATGAAATAAGAACATTTTCAGATGGGTAAACGTTGTCTTTTTTATTGTTTTGGAACTAGGCGTAAATATAAAGCAAAAGCGCCAAAAATGTTGGAAAAAAATTTAAATTAAATTATAACCATAAGTAATCTCTTTCTACTTTTTTATGTGAAGCATTATCTTGAAAGAAATTTTATTCATTTGTGAAATTGCATAAAGTCAAAGGCCACATTTTTATTTTTTGCAGTTTGGCTAAAGACCCAGTTACTCTGCCATCTTATAATAATATACTTTAATCATCACTCTAACTCTTTTATAAAGAGTTTTAAGTTTTTTCTATCAAAATTTTTTGGAATTTAAAAAACTAATCAAAACATGCAAATTGATAAGTCAGAATAAATCTTTATGCTATAAATTGCAATCATTCTTCAATTTCTGCAAAACCCAACGTCTGTCTACAGATCTTTCCTATCTCTGCTTCTAACCTGTGTATTAATGTTGTCACTGAGATGTTTTGTATGTTCAAAATAATGTAAAAAGAAATATTAAAAACATTGTTTTCATTAAAGACCTTAAATTTAATACTTTTTAGGATTTGTTTTTGATAAATTAGACTTATTCCCATGAGCTGCATGAGATTTCAGAGATCTGCTTTGTACTCCTTACTTTTCTTTAACAGACTGATGTAGACTGAGGCTTCTAGAATCAAATTTTTCGAGAAACTTAGAATAATTCAGTTTCATTTATAGCTGTACACAAATCTTGAATGACATTTGAGGGACTCTGTTTCCTACTTTAATTTTAGAAACTTCAGTATCTGTAACACCTTATATTCACAACACGTTATCAAGAAAAATGGGAAAAGCAGGAAGAAATTCAGTTTCAATAATACAAGTATGTTACCAACCCTAAGAACTGCATGTTTGATCCTTACTTACATACACACAGCTTTCCTGAAACTAAAACATGGAGTGGTGAAGTTATTTGCCTTCACTTAAAAAGTTTTATTAAGGTTTAACAAAACTTAAGATTTGTAAAATCATACTTTTGAATTTAACAAGGGTTATGTTTTAGTTGTAGTTAT
The DNA here is from genome assembly GCA_963574355.1 of Loris lydekkerianus. Classification (NCBI taxonomy): domain Eukaryota; kingdom Metazoa; phylum Chordata; class Mammalia; order Primates; family Lorisidae; genus Loris; species Loris lydekkerianus. The sequence goes on from CAUYPK010148081.1 coordinate 6,274, forward strand.
GTTGCAGTGTCATATTTGTTTGACAAATACAGAAAATTTTCAGCTACGTAATTTCAAAGCACAGATAAGAATTTAACTTACAGATTATTTTCTGAGTGTCAATTAAGGACATTTCCAACTGTTCGATATTTTTCTTAAATTATAACAGACTTTTGATTATAAGCATCATAAAAATGCATATATATATAATTATATAAAATATAATTTAAGGAAGGTAAAAAATCCTCCAAATTATAAATGTATGTGGGCATAAAATACATATTATGTTTTAAAATTACTAAAATATTTCTATTTATAACAAAACCAGGTGTTATGAAATATTGGCATTTCTATTTAAGTCTCCACTCTGTTATTTTAAAAATAAAGAATATTTTTACAAGGGTCATAGAGTTAGGGAATGGCAGCTATATTAAAGGGAGAGAGATTTTGTGTATTTATATGTGCATCACACATATACATTCATACACTATTTAGATGGCTGGTTAGGCTGTGATTAATATGAGTTACCAGCATGCTGAAAATAGAAAATAATAATAAGTTTTCTTTATATCTCCCGAGGGACATATTCTTGCTGACGCCTTGCAGTGCAACCCCTTCCTACCTATGTGTGATATATCATGGTACAAAATTATTAACCTTAGCCCTCAACTGTTTAAATGGAACATTTCAGCATGTTGGGATTTAACATAGGTGGAGTATTTTAAGACTAAATTTAAACATTTGAAAATGAAATGAAGTAGCTCAAAGTGGTACTCGCTAAGGTGTTCTTTCAAACCAGCTTTGCAAAATCATGAGCATAGTCATTTGGAAGTTCAGCATGGAACTTGCTTCCTATTGAGGGACCTAATCACCAAACATTTTTGCTCACATTGTCTGAAGGTTGTGATTAGAACGCATTACAAAACAGCAGATTCAAGTCCAAGTGAACAGCAAGGTACATAAGGTGATGAAAGGTCAGTGATGAAAGCCTTGGCCACAGCCATTAAGCATCATCTATGAGAGTGAAATCATTTAAAAATCAATGCGAAATCTTTTAGGGAGTCATTGTTCAGTAAAACACAAATAAAACTGCCAGGAAGAATAAGAGGCTTCTGAATTTTGTATGAAGTACACTAGAAATTACATGGAAAATCATAGGGAGGAAAAAAAAGACTTGAATTATTGACATTTATAACAAATATAACCGTGTAACAGGCTAAAACTGTTGTTGCAGGGCATTGCTGTCAATAGTATTATTTTATATCTAATGTTAAAATTTCAATTTTATCTTATAATAATGGTAACAGACACACAATTGCTAAGTTGGTAGAAACTGTATGATTTCATTTCTATATTTAAAATATGCTCATTTTTCAATTGATATTTGAGTAGAGAATAGCAACAATGATACACCATGTGACTTAAAAATAAACTCACCATCTTATGCCTAGAGATTATTTCTTATATTCAGAAAGTATTAGATTGAACCTTATTCAATATCTCATATTAAATATAACATAAGCTAATCTGAATATTACTCATTAACCACAACCTAAGGGTATTTATATAGGTATCAATCTATATTTATTAGGTATTTATTACATGTCAAACATGCTCAAGAAAAGAGGCACCGTGTGACATTGTACCAAGTATATGAACTATTCTTAGAGAGCTTGTAAAATTATGAATAGCCGCCTTATGTAATTATAGAAATGGATATAAACTTGTATAAATGTTTAAGAAACAATGAAATCAATTAGAATTAATAATGACCAGAAAGGCATCATGGAAAAGGAATAATCTGCAATGTAATGAGAACAATTTAGAAAAAGGATTTGACAGAAATCCTAGCAGGATGCATCTTCTGGGGCAATAATGTGTTTGTCTTTGTATGTCTATCACTTAAGAATTTCTTAATATAATAGATTGTAATAAACATTAGTTGAGAAAACTAATGGTAATTCTACTAACTTCGATCAAAATGAGAATCTTTTCGAAGAAGAGGTTAGTTGCTGGATGTAGTAGAAATAAAAGTTTGAAAACGTCTGGGCCAGGAAAGGAACAAAAGAAGACAGGCTGTGATGGCTTTGTCTTAGCATCTAGACACACCAAGGGAAATACATTCCAAGAAATTCTTCCCTTCCAACGAGTCACACATATCCAAAGGAAATTAACGTGAACAAATATGAAGCAGATATTCATATATATTAATTCCGTGACATATAACATGTGTTCAAGTGTGAGGGACATTTGTGAGGATGGAGGTTTTGTGGACTTGAAGTTGGTCTAAAATGATAAGAGCATTTGCACGTTTAGAAGTGAGAAAGAAGGAAATTCCAAGTACAAAAAGGAAGTCAACAATAGTAAATATGCAAAGTGGTGTGTACCATGATTAGGGGAGCATGAGTGGCATACCCATCAAAATAAAGATTGTTACTGAAGTAGAGAGAGGTGATTGCGACCAGGGACAACTGAGAAGTGAAGCAACTATTCAGCAGAAAAGAAAAATATTCGGCATTAGAATATTAGAAAAATATTATTAGAAGTGAGATGTCAGGAGAAAAGATGTATTAGTAAGGTCCACAAAGATAAAGTGACCTATCCAGAGACGTAAAGGAAGAGAGGCGGACCTTACACAGTGAATGCTGGGGAACTGTACAAGAATTTGAGTACCTAAAGGAATTGCTAATCGCTCTCCCTGTGTCTATAGACAGGAGGAAAGGTGAGATAGAAGTCTAAATAGATTTGGGAAAGGAAAGAGATACTAAATATTTTTTATAACTTATTAAAAAAGTAGCATCAAGTTTACAAGAGTAGAGAATACAGTACAAAAGAAAGTTTATTTCTGAATGTTTATAAAGGGCTCCATGTTTCTCAGAATTCTCAAAATCATGAAAAGTAGCTACAATGATTCCAATCTTTCAAATGAGAATACAGTGTATACTTATGAAATAGCTTACTAGGAGAGAAAATAATTCTTAATCACAAATTGGAAAAGACCAACAGTTGCTGATTTATGATTCTTCAACTTACAATTTTTCAGCATTGTGATGGTGTGAAACTGCTGCAAATTTGACAAAAAGTATTCAGTGAACTCCTTAAGATAAAATAAACGTTTCATTAGATGGTTTTGAACTACTGTAGTCTACTGTATGTGTTCTGAGCATTTAAGGTAGACTAAACTATTATGTATTTTGTAGATAAAGCACATTGAAGGAATTTTTCCTTGTATTTTCAATCTATGATGGGCTTTTAGGATATAACTCTATTACAGTAAAGGAGCATCTGTATAAACCAAAGACAAGCATTTATGTTTCAGCATAAGAGTTCATTGGCTGAATGTGAGTTCATTGGCTGAATGTGAGATGAAAGTCACAATCTTGGATGCCGAGGGGAAAAAGTAATTGAGATTAATTAAAACAAATACTCCAGTAATTTGATAGACACTTAATGAGAAAGATTAGCATTATAAAGAAATCAGGAATGCTAAGATTATGCTTGTATATATTGTTGTTTACTGCACTTCTAATCAAAATATGACAGAGCCTGCATCCCTGGGCCCTGCCTGTCCTGGCTCTTGGTAGTGAGGGCGTGGTGAATGACACTTGACGCTTCCTCCCTGGCTTCTTATAGAGCAGCGCTGCCAGCTAAAGATAAGAAATACAAGCTGCCTAATGGAAGTGTAACTGGAATCTCACAAAGAAGAGTGGGCAAAGAAAAAAAAAAATTGAGAAAATAACAGGCGTTTTCTAAATTTGATTAAACTATAACCAGATAGATGCAAATACCTCAGAAAAAGCATATGAAGCATGAACCTCATAGTAATCAAATTATTCTAAAGAAATAATAGAAAATATTGATAGCAGCTAGAGAAAACAAAATCATATTGATTTTGCATCAAAAAAATCATTCAAGACAGCAGAGAAACATCTTGAAAGTACTGAAAAAACAAAGTTGTGATAATGTAGAATTTTGTAACTAGCAGCAATATATTTCAAAAACAAAAACTAAATTAAGATGTTTCCAGAAAAAACAAACAAACAAACAAACAAAAAAAAAACAACTACCTCTGAAAGGCTCATCTACAACATACAGGAGAAGGAAAATAAAACTGGGAAGGAATATGGACTCTTGCAAAGGAGCTAAGAGGGCCGAAAATAACGTCACAGACAAATATATACTATTTTTCTTATTACTAAAATATTTTTAAAAGATGACTTCCTATTTAAACAAAAATAATAATACAGTAATGTGTGGGGTTTAGTACAAATATAGACAATAGCAGCATAAAAGTGGGAGAGGAGGAATGGGAGTGAACAAGTGTGAACATTTTTATACCTACAAAAGTGATATCACTTTAATAGAGGTTATAATATGATGCATACTATTAAAGCTCAAACCTAATGAGAAGACTCATAACTAATAAGTTCACAATAGAATTCCAGAGGAAAGAGGGATATATAATGAAAACAGATGGTCCAAGGAGAAACCACATACTAAAATGGCAGATTTAAACCTAACTGTATCAATAATCACATGAACTATAAATCAGACAGTACCTCCAACTAAAAGGCAAGTTTTCAAAGTGAAAAGAAAATAGAAAAAACAAAGCAAAACCGTAGACCAGACTCAAAGCCAAGATCCAGCTAACACATGTATCCATCCTACAGGAAGTGCATATTAAATATAAAGACTGATAACAGATTTCAGAGTACCTAGATCATGTTAATATGAAGAAAAAGAAAAATACAGTGACTTCATTAATATGAGACAAATTATATTTCAGAGAAAAATACAGTGACTTCATTAATATGAGACAAATTATATTTCAGAGCATAAATATTATAATTCATAAAATATTAATAATGTCACAGGGTCAATTAATCAGGAGGAGCTAGCAACATTATTCCTTATGTATCTGATAACAGATTCAAAATTCATATGAAGCAAAAAGTTATATCTCTACAAGAAGAAATAATTGATACTATAATTATAGTTAATAGAACAAATAGTTAGAATATCATCTGGGATATGGAAGACTCGGACCAAATTATCTAACATGTCCTAATTGATATTTTTGGAACATTCCACTTAACAATAGCAGAATACAAATTATTTGCAAGTGTACATGAACCATTCACCATCCTGTACCTGAGACAAAAATATACCTTAATAAATTTCAAAGAATTCATGTTATAAAATAAAAATATTCTGTAAACAAAGTAGAATTTAATTAGAAATTAATAACAGAAAAGTTATCAGAAATATTCTAAGTATTTAGAAACTTAATGATATACTTTTTTAAAAATCATGAGTTAAAGTTAAAGCTTAAAGAATAAATTTAAAATTATTTCAAACTGAAGTTACAATAAAATAAAATTTGGAAATATCTGTGGAATGTCAAGAAAGTGATCCTAGGGAGAAAATGATAGAAGCAAATTAAAGAAACTTTAGGTGCATGGAGAGATATACTCTCCGTGTGTGTCAGAATGCTCAGCATTTCCAGGACATGAAATCTTTTCAAATTGATCTATGGGTTAAGGACAATCCAATTTGATATTACTGAAGATTTCTTCTGTAGCTATCGCAAGCAGATTTTGAAAATGTTCATATAGAATAATACAAAGGGCTTGTGATAGAACAACTTGGACCTGAATAAAGTTGAAGCATTATGATTCTTTAAGACTTTCTGTAAAGCTACGGTAATCAAGACTGCTTGGTCTGAGTATATACACAGACACATCAGTCAATAGAGCAAAATGAAGAGTCCAGAAACAGATGCCCATATATAAAAAGAAATAATTTTGAAAAAATTATTATTCAGTGGACAATTTAGTAGAGAAAGGATATACTCTTTCTGCAAAGCATGCTGAAATGTTCTCATTGGATCTATAAAAAAATAATCTTTGATAGATAATTCATGCCACATGAAAATATTAATTTAAAATTGTTCATACCTGAATCTAAAGCTGTAAAACATCTAGAATAAAACATTATACTTGTTTGACATTTTCTTATCAATATTTTCTTAGCCATTTAATTGAAAGCATGAATCATTAAAAAAAGTTCATTTGAATTAATAAAAATGAAAAATGCTGTTCTTCAAAAGAAATATTGGTGAAAAATAACTGGGAAAGCATATCATATCAGAATTTGCATCTCAAATATATGAAGTGGATCCAAAGCTCAGTAAAAAAGAAAACAAAAGAAAAGAAAAGAAAAGAAAAAAATGAAAATAGAGTAAACTATTTGGACAGAAAGTTAAGGAAATAATATATACCAGCATCAAATTTAGAAAGATATTCCGTATCAGTAGTTATTTTAAGATAATGCAACTTAAAACCACAGTGGGTTATCACCACTCACATATTAGATTGTCTAATATTAAACAGACAATTGGAAGTGTTAACAAGGATAGGAGGTGCCAGTGATTCTCACACGCTGTGATGAAAAGGTAAAATGCTACACCACTTTCTGAAAATTCTGGTTGTTTCTTAAAAATTTAATCATACAGCTCGTAGGTATTTGTTAAAGGAGAATAAAAGCATATATTGGCACAAACATCTGTACATAAATGTTCAGAGCAACTTCATTTGCAGCAGGCAAAAACTGAAATATCCACCTGTAGGATAATGTATTAAAAAATTATGCTCTGGTTATAAAACGAGATATGAGACAGCAATAAAAATGAATGAACTATTGATATATGAAACACCATCAATAAAACAAGTTATGCTGAGTGAAAGAAGCCAGACCCAAAACAGTATATATTATAATTTTGTGTAGATAAAACTCCAGAAAATGCAAAGTAGCATAGTAACAGAAAGCAAAGTGATGGGCAGCTAAGCCTACACAGGGCTTGACAGTAGGCGGAGGTGAGAGGGATTACAGGGGAATTTGAGCATTGAGGAAAACTTTCCTCCCCTACAGGACAAATAATATGATTACGGATCTCGAATTCCAAAATTCTAACAATCTTGATCCAGTAAGTTTAAAATTTTCACGATCTTGAGTTCATAATCTTATCTTAGTAATAATTTGTTTATTAAAAAAAAGCGAAACATGTGCGAAGCTGTATGGACAACTATGATCTTGCAGAATTATTTATGAAAAAATTAGAAATCACTTACCTATTCAATAATAACAATAATTACTCATAAATTATATATACATCTATATTATGGAACAATATGATAGTATAATTTGATACGTGTGATACAAGAAAAAATTTAATGACTTCAAAAATTCTCATGTTTGGCAAGGTTGCATATATTACATGAATTAAAGTTTAAATTGCATGTACAAACACCAGAATATTAAAAATTATATCTATAAAATAGTGAGAATTATGAATCTTAATTTTCTTACCTTTCATATTTTTTTTTCTGCTAGGTATAGGTGATGATCTTTAAAACACTAAGCAGAATACCTAATTAATAAAAAAGAATAAAATTTTGCAAAGCAGCAGCAACGAAATAGCATGCCTGGAACTATCTTCACATTGTGAACATGAATTCATCAAACAACTCTGTGCTTGTCACTCAGAGAAGTATTATAAATATAAAATCGGACCATTTGCAGTTTCTAGCATCCAAGATTTTTGTGTCTCATTGATGACATGTATATTATAAAGTCTACCGTTCTTTACAAATGAGTTAATAAAGCTACATAGAAACAACATCTATGGCTATGTCATCTAAACAAACACGCATGAATAAAGGAACATATGGAAAACGCAGTGATCCACCATACTACCCACAACGGTTAGTAATAGATAACAGGGAACGACCAGAAAATGACAGCTATATTCTCCCAATTAAGGAAGAAAATGTTATTCTTGGTTATGTAAGGTGATCCTACTGTTTGCTCCCACAGAGGAGAACTCTGCATAGAATATTGTATTATTCTGACAACTGATTAGCATTTTGATGTGCTTGAAATTTGTTCATATGGAAATGAAATATTAGGGCAGACAGTAATTCAAAGTACTAGATGAAACTATTGCCCTAAAATTTTTTTTTTCTATAATTTTAGATAACTGGTTGCTAAGAAATGCACTCAAAATTATTTCTACCTTCTCTGATTACCACATAAGTCGAGCTAAACCACAAAGTGTATTTATATTTGGGGATAAAGAGTTCCTATTTCAATTTTGTCTGATAAAAATAAGTGTAAAAAGCAGGAGGTATCTTTTTTGTTTAGTAAATGTTGACAAAATAGGTCTCAAGATTATTGGAGAATATTGGGATTAAATTTTCTTCTACAATAAAGGAGATTTTAAAATGAAATATTAAAAATATTTGTTGTTAAAAACCTTTCCAATTTGTAACATGTCAGACTCAATTAATTGCTGTTACACTCTGTAAATCTACACTCTGTAAAAACAACTCATCATTTTTGATTAAGCTCAAAATGAGATTTTTTTTTTTTTTCAGCATACCTTGCTGAAATAAAATTGTTACATTTAGGAGATGAAGGTGAATGTTCTTTAAATATGTGCAGCATTACAGGCAAATTGCTAGTAGTTGAAATGTCTTTGTTCTTATTGTGATAGGGAATAACAACCTACATTTGGGATATGTACTTGCCCTTGAGTTTCACAGTCTATTTAGTAAAAGACCTCTTCTGCTTCGGGAAATGTTATCTCAGTGTCTCTGAAGTGCTAATGTACAGACACAAATTGCCACACCTCATTCTCAGGGCTACTTCCCTCCTACAGCAAAATACTCACAGCTCCACCCTTTATTCATTTCTCGATTTGTTCCTCACTATGCAAAAGGGCTGTATTTGAAGATCTCTTGGGAAGCACATTGTAAACATTTGTAGGTAAATAAATTTTGACTCTGCTGTATGTATTCTGTGCTACAAATACTTTTTGACTCTGATATTCAGGTATTTTCAAAATTAGTTACAATGTAGCCAGTCAGTCTTATTGGCTTTTCTTCCTTTTGACACTTTAAATTTGATCCATTGATATTTGCTCATTTAAAAAATAAGTTACGCTGTTTAAAATATAGCAGACTGATGTCATCCCTGTATTTCCTGAGCTTCTGGCTATGTGTAATTTGGAAATGAAACCACAAGAAGATAATGCAATCTATTTATTTTTAAAAAGCTGTTTATTTGTGGGTTATAGTTCTGTTGGCACAAATGAATAATATTTATTAAGATTAGCAAGAAATATAAAAGCTTGCACAGAAGTTGCAGCTGCTGTTATCTGTTGAAAATACTGTTGAAAATAACTAAGGCCAGCTGGCTGTGTGATAAACTCTGAAATAACCACCTAGTACCTACATTTATAGTTTTTTAAATTTTTACAAATATACTTTATTCCCCAATTTGAGTTTTATAATTAATTAATTTTAATTAATTAGGTCTATCAGTTAAACAAACCCTTTCTTCCAAAAAGAATTTTAATGTTTTTAAACTATAACATTTTAAAAATTACCCTCAGAAAACTCACAGATGAAAAAAAAATCAACTACTCTAAGAATTGTCAGAAACATACATTTTTACTAAGTAAATTGCAACCAAAACTAAGTTATAAGTTTAAAAGTTTATTTTAATAATTAATTATGCATATGTCTTCCATAATTTCTAAGGATTGATGGTCACTGAAGTACTCAAAATGCATCCTATATTAAAATGTTATGTATTCATTTTTTAAAAATTCACAATTACGCAACAGTTTGAAATATAGCCTACATAAAATTCAACACTCCTTACTTTTTCTGCAATATCACTAGTGGTTTCGCATACTTAATTAGAGATTAATATATTTTTCTGGCTTTACATTATATATATTATTTTAAGGTACTTAGTAATGTTATTGATGCTACAAAAGGAAAATGTGGTACATGGGAAAACCACAAATCTATTATTCAAGGTTTGGGGTAGACTTGGTAAAATGCTATTAAAGTAGGTTAAATATACTAACTTTAAAAGCTTCTATGCAGCAATACCAAATGTACACATGGTACATTTGTTACCTGGTTTAATTATAAATGATAATCTAGTTATGGTTATTGCTACAGCAATAACTTGTCATTTAATTCTAAATAATTTCCAGTCATTAATAATATGATATGTACATGATACATACCAGGTTATTAAATATTCAATATTATGGTCAACTATAGCTAATATAAATATTTAAAAATTAAAATTTCATACTGCTACTTAATAGATTTTTCTAGATTTATAACTTTTTTAATAAGGGATGCAGAAATCAAAGTAAATGTCTGCAAATATCTCTCATATTTCAAAATAGCTGGATAGATTTGTATTTAAATGTATTTGTATCTTTTATCATTTCCAAAATGCGTGTAATGCTATCAAAATGTATCATAAACTATTACTTTAAAAGAAATATTAATATCCATCTGGCTAATTGTGCAAATGAATTTCAGTTATGTCTCATCTACACCGCTTTCTTTGTATATACTGAAAATGATTTTGTATTTATATGATTTTGCAAATATTAATTGTATCACCCCAAATCACTAATTTTGGAGGAGATAATACAAATAAAAGAAAACAAAACTCAAGTATATGCTGATTCTTGAGGTGCAACTTTTACCTAATTAAGCTAAAATATTATTTAGACATGCATGTCAATTTTATTTAAATATGTGTTTAGCTAGTATTATTTTTTTCATATGAATTAATCAATGTTTAACTGACATTCTTTACACATAGTCATTAAAATACACATGTACAGAAATTAATTTAGTTGGGTCTCAAAGATAATTCTTTTTTTCTTTTCTTAATTTTCATAAACATTTTAAAATTTTACTAAACTTTTAAGCATTGGTTCTCTAGCATTTAAACAGTTATCTTGCTTTTTTATAGCAATCAGAAGTGTAGGACAACAGGGATATGGAACTCTTGTTATCAAGAGAATATTTCAGGTAGTAAAACGCTGGATTTTAGGCTACAGTTTATTTATAAGGCAAGACCTTCCATAATTCTGTAAAAAACTACTCATTTGCTCTGATGACTAGTGCAATTTGAGTAATGTTCTCACAGGGATAGAAACTCCTCATCTCTTCAGTAAATAAGCTAAATTTGTTTTTTATTCAAATATACTGGATGAAAAACAGTTAAAAAGTTACACTTGTGGATTGCAGAGGACTTGGGGGCTACCAATTGTACTTCTGCTGAGCATTTGTGCAGAGCCTGGCGGCTCTGTGTGCGCTGAAGGCTCCAATAGGATGACCTGTCCCTAAGCGAGGGACTTCCTCACACAAGAGCCAATCCTGGGAGTTGAGAAACAAAAACCTCAGATCCATAAAAAGGCTTTCTAGACCTCTTAAGATATATCTTTATGAATAATAGATCAGAGATTAATAATGAACATGATGAGTAGTTTATAGGATAATTAGAGATCTTCTAGCTTCCAGACATGTTTATATTACTTGTAAAGCTATAGGCAAGTTGTAGCACATGCCATTACTCACATAGAAACATGATAATAACATTCATAAATTATTCATACAATGTACTCATAGGAAAAACACAAGAAAAATGTTAGAGGAAATTAAAATTATAGAATTCTAAAGAGTAGACAAAATCATTGAGTTATGTTTTATGAGTTGGAAAATAAATAAATGGCTGTTCCCAGTTTTCATAAATTCAAATACTGATTTCTCTTCTTACCCTTGCCTTAATTTAGAGCGAGGTTTTTGTTTGTTTGTTTGTTTGTTTTTTGAGCTACACTGAAGAGTAAATGCGATGAATATTTCTTGTTTTATGTATTTCAGAAAAACTTAAAAGGGCAATAGAAAATATTACTATAATTGAGGTTTCCTATACTTAAGATGAATTGACACTGCCCAACACAATATTGTTCTAAGCCAACACAATAAAAGAAAGGTTATGCTGAATGTATTTTAAATAAAGTTGAATTATTTATTTAATAGAATAAAGGTAACCTATTAAAATACCAATACTCAGGTCTGTTCCATAAAACTTTTGATATGGTTAATGTTTATGATAATCTTGAATTCTTTATGATATTGATTTTATTCTAGCACTCAGTGAAAAATAAAACATAGTTGCTTACCATCTTATCTTCTTCCTAGCATTAATTTATTTCTGTAATAACTTTGATTCATTTATTTCCTGAGCGCCTGTCTTGGGAATGTTTCTCCACCACAGACTGGAGATGGAAGAGTCCTTCTCTGGTTAACTAACTTACAGGATACACACTAGGCTATGTACTTGAAACTTTTTCAATATTTCCATCAGATACTTGGAACTGCCAGTAAATAAAACATAAATGTTATTATAAACAATGATTTTTCTCAGTTAATTTCTCTGAGACTGTCTTAGTACACAAAAATTTACTTTATTGTTTCTCATTTTCTATACCATAAACCTTGGCCAAGCAGAGTAACAGTACCAGAACAACATAAAAAAAAAAGTAAGTAAAAAAGAAAAAAGAAAGAAAAATGAACTGTTGAAACATCTGATTTTAACTGAAGTAACTTGTCAATGAACTTTACAAAGTAACTTTGATGCAAATTATACACACAGTCATTTATCTAAAAAAAAAAAAAATGTTCTACATAGTTAATAACTACAATCTAATAAAATTTTAAAGGTCATTTGAAAAAACAATAAATTTTAAATCAGAATGGTCAATATTGAACAATTCTTTCTAACTGTAGTTATTTGTTTATTTCTTTGAGATAGTCTCCAGCTGTTGCCCTGGATAGAGTGCTGTGGTGTCACAGCTCACAGCAACATCCAACTCTTGGGCTTAAGTGATTCTCTTGTCTCACTTTCTCTATTTTTAGTAGAGACAGGGTCTCATGTTTGCTCAGGCTACTGTTGAACTTGTGAGCTCAAGCAAGCCACCCGCCTCGGCTTCCCAGAATGCTAGGATTGCAGGCATGAGCCACCATACCTGGTCCTAACTGTAGTTTAATAAATTGCACTAATTTCTTATTAAAACATTCTGGAGCACTGAAAAATAAGGCAAACTTTATTAATCTCTTTGTCTAACCACAGAAAGGATTGTGTACTCTTTGTCAAGTAAAAATTAAATGGTGAGGGTACTACATTAAATAATCTATAATAAATACATGAAATTGTGAAAGTATAATAATACCTAAGATAAATACAAAGTCAGGCTATTATATAAGCAGAATGGATCAACATTTAATACAGCTTTAGGACATTGGTATACATGATTCAGTGCCCACCAATTGAAAATATTATTTTCAGATTTTTTAATAAGAGTACCAATGAGGCAATTAAACAGAAGTTGGTATGAGTGAAAAGTTTGTTCTTTTTTTATTTTATTTTATTTGACAAAAATAAGGGGAAGCTTCAAATATCATAGAGATATGAAAGAACAGATAACTTAAAATTAAATATTAAGCCTGAAACACAGAAATAGAATGGAAATGATAAGAATTCGAATTGAGAGAGGTGGTAGGAAGATCTGGAAGGGTTTTATATGGTATATTTAGCATTTAACTTTCATCTAGACAATAATGAGAACATTTAGGGAAGAAATCGATAAATGTTTTTCAGAAAACCTGGATTCAGTTTTGGACAAGAACATAGATCTGTACAGAGCTCCTCCATGAGCATTATAACACATTAATGGTGACTGAAGACACCACTAAAGACTGAAGACTGAAGACAACATTAAAGTTACTCAAGATGAGATTCTAGAGTGAGAATGGGAAAGGGAACATGGAATCTTCAAGAACAATATGAAAATTCATGGACTAGGTGAAAAATGCAAAGGTGAATGAGAACAGACATTTGAAATGGTACCAGGAGAACAAGAAATAATTGTTCTGTAGCAGCTAATACAGGAAGAAAGCTTGATAAATTATGTCAAATGGTGATGAGTAATAACAAAGGCTTAATAAGAACTAAAAATTGTTGTCATTTTAGGGAAAAAAATTCACTAAGGTAAAATGTTTAAACAATAATTATGAATATATAGGGTACTGATATAGACTTAAAAGTTTGTATAACCCCAAAATTTATCTGCTGAATCCTAAATTCTCAATGAAGTGACATTCGAAGGTGAGCCTTTTGAGAGAGATTAGTTCATGGGGGTGAAGCTCTCATGAACAGGGTCAGGGTCTTTCTATGGAGAGACACAACAGAGATGATCTATCTCTACCTCAGTAAAGATACTAGCAGACAGTCATTTTCTAGTGTGGAAGTGTCTTTACCAGACTTAGATCTTGAAATTTTCAGCCTCCAGAACTGTGAGAAAAAGAAATCTGTTGTGCAAGCCATCCAATCTATTGTATTCTGGATATAATCTGTTATAACAGCCAGAACTAAGACAGGTGCACCTCTAATTTATAAAAAGATAGCTGTACATGCAGACCTGATGGACTAGTAACAAATATTACACTGAGGGAGGTAAGCAGGCTGAATTCCTCACAGACCTTCCATCTCAGAGTAAGGTGCCCAGTCAGGGGACTGTCTGCGTGACTTATCCCTGCATGGGCAAATCAGCAGAGCAGGCAGCTGAGACAATCAACCAGTAGTTTAACCTAGAGAAGCTGAGGTGTCTGTCTGAGGAGATGAGACTTGCTCTCCCCACTTTCTCCTCCAGTTACACCATTATCTAGCCACTTCAGATGTTTCACTACCCTATGTCCCTGTTTACCCTTTACCCGACCTTCATAAGGGCTGTAATCCCCCCTCTCGTATTCTTAACCTTGACTGCTGACTACTGACTGCTGTGCTTCCTCACACATATACTCTGTTATGTACCCAATGAAGCAACTCTGGGAAACAGGACAGGGGCGGTGTTGTTCTTGTGCTGCCACCAGGCATGTGGATGGTGTATGCCTTTACAGGCTTCCCAGTTTTATGCACTAAGTGTGGTGTAAGTGTTGTGACTTCCTTAGTGTTTGTCTCCCTTGCTGACCACTGTCCCGTTTGGGGTCCACTAGATGCCCAACATTACACCATATTAATACCATCCATATGTGGGTTATTTTAAATCTTAAAGGTAGAAATATTTATTGAGTTTTCTACTTAAAGAGCAACACATAAAATTGGAAAAAGCTGCTGGTTTATAATCAGATTCACACCTCCTCTTCTTCTTTTTTTTTTCTTAATGAAATGCATATTTTATTTAATGTAAGTATATTTTGGAACAGATTTGTAAGTTGTACAATTCAATGCTTTAATAATTTTTTATATTCTCAGTTAGTTTGTATTTTCATTGTATGCAGCCGACAGAAAGATGTTGGGTCAATCAACTATTGAAGAGAAATACAAAGAAAATATGAAACAAAAATAAATAAATACATTTGTGTCCCCAATACTGTCAAGCTACTATAGAAGTCCTTGACTTAATCAAAAGATTATTTGAAGAAAAAAAATTTAAGGTCAATTAGAGAAGTACAGAAACTTATTGAACACTTCCTCTCCTTTTAACTAAATTAAAATTTCATATTTATCACGGTGCAAATTTTGATGCAGACCTGATTTTATTATGTATTTAATTTTTCTATTTTATTAACATTGTTCCAATAGTCTGATTCTGAGCAAATAGCAAACAATTACTTTTAAACAATTACTTTAAAGTAATTTAAACAATTACTAAGGATGAAATAAGCTCCAAAAGAAATTAGAAAAGGATATATCAGCATTTTAATTAACACTTCACAATGTGTTAACAAAAATGTATTGTATATCATTATTTCCATTATGATCTTTTTAAACAAAGTCAATTTTTTTTTTTTTGAGACAGAGCCTCAAGCTGTTGCCCTTGGTAGAGTGCTGTGGCATCATAGCTCACAGCAACCTCCAACTCCTGGGCTTAAGCAATTCTTTTGCCTCAGTTTCCCAAGTAGCTGAGACTACAGGCACTCGCCACAATGCCTTGCTTGTAGTAATCATTGTTGTTCGGCAGGCCCGAACTTGTCAGCTCTGGTGTATGCCACAAAGTCAATATTTTAAAAGTAGAGTAAACCTGTGTGGGATGGTATTGGCTTGAATAATTATATTTGTAAATGTATAAAAATGAAGGTGAAATCCTTAGACTTGAGGAAATTGTTCTTGACCCGGGAAATAAAGTTATGGACGAGATAGAACAGCCAACAAGAAAAATGCCTCAAAAGGAAGGAAAGAAGGAAGAAAGGAGGGAGGGAGGAGAAAGAAAAGGATAGAAAAAAAAGCCATAGTTAGGTACCATAATAAGAAGAAATAACACAGGAAAAAGATTGCAAATAAGCAATTCCAATAAGACATAAAAATACTGGAGTGTCTTTTGGTCTGTGGCTCTTTGAAACCCATTGCGACAATGAAACCTTCTCCTTTCTGTCTCACTTTCTCCCCACCTCCAGCCTTCTTCTCTTTCCTTTTTCCTTCTTTGTGCTCTATTTACCAATCATCTGCCTAATTTCCATCCATCTATTTGTCCACCAAGTTTGCATCACTTTTATGGGTCATAAAATCAGTTCCACAAGCAGCTTTGCAAAACATATTTGTATTTCCTCAGGTTCCTTCATACACATTGTCGTGCATCTGTCTGGGTTAATGATCAAAAAATGATGAATTTGACCAGTTTTTGCCTAATAATTTATTGCGGTTGCATATAATAAAACCGGGTCACCAACTGCAAATGAAACTCTAACTTGGGTCACTAACTGCAAATGAAACTTTTGTTCTACCTAAGACTTCCCATGAAACATTGAAGAGAAAGCAACATACACAATCACCTAACACTTGGGAATGGTGTGGCTTTACACTTCAGACACACATCTCTTTCAAGTTCTGAATCCCAATTTGAAGAATCAGCGCTTGATCTTAGCCAAAAGGCTGAGGAACGATGAAGAGTCTGATTGTTAGTGCCTTAGAAAGGAGTTCCTGTCAAAACATAGACAAAGGTGGTACCTGTAGCTGAAAGGAGTAGGGTGATGGCACCATATACCAGAGATGGTGGGTTCAAACTCAGCCCCAGCCAAAGGGGGGAAAAAAAAATAGATGAAAGACTGCTTCCTTGATGTTATATAATCCCTAACATTTTTACAGTGGAAAAACTGAAAAAAAAAATATATATATATATGAGAAAAAGATTTAAAAACTGAACACCAATCACAAATAATCAGATTAAAAACTATTGAAGAAGGTATAGAGATCAGTAAGGAAATTATAAATAAGATAATAAATTTCAAAATCTAGGGAGAAGCCAGGAACTAAGGAGTACCAAGTAGGTAATATAGACTCAGAGCCTAAATTCATTAAACACATTTTCAAATAAAGGTACTTTGGGAGATGCAATGCCTTTTTTATTGTTGCAATTTAATAACATTATTCAGCTCCCAAATTTATTTCATGGAATAATACAACCAATATGTAGTATGATTTGCATGGATTTTTTTTTTTTTTTTTTCAGGAAGCTATTTTCCAAATAAAAATCTCCAACTAACCCACTGGCTATAATGTGTACTTTTCAACAAGTGTATATGTGTGTGTGTGTGTGTGTGTGTGTGTGTGTGTGTGTATTTAGGTACGTAATCATATATACAGAAATAATAACTTACATATTTTTGATGACTGCCAAACAAAAATGGTCATTATTTTGATTCACTAAGTCTGTTAATGAAAATATTAATCATAAAAATTGATTATTTGGAAAAAGTGTTCCCTTATTTTTAAGTGAACTCTTATAGAAAATCTGGTTTGGTTGCATAATACTGTGAATTTGCAGCATATATAAAATATGCAAAGTATATTTGATAAAGCTTTAGAAATTCTGGAAAAAGCAAATGACATATGTTCTTTCCTCTTCATCATTTAGAAGAGCTGTTGATTGCAAATACACCATCTATAGCTTCCCCTCTGTAGTTAAGTTTCTAAAATCTGTTCTGGAACCTGGAATTTGACTAAATGTATACAGATACTTATCAAGTTAGGTAACTCATTTAATTGCAGGAATTATTTTTGTTGTTCCTGCAATCAGTGTGCATTTGAAATTAGTTAAGGGAGCTAAATATAACTTGCCTGTCCTCAGTCTTTTAAATTGCTAATTTTGGGATTTCTTAGGTCTAACATAGAACTGGAAAAATAAAATCTTTTCTGACATGACATATTTACACAAATCTAATTTTTAAATGTTTTTATCTCAATCATTGATTTTCTTTAGAATTTTGAAACACAAACCCATCATTTCATTTCTTGGTCTATGCTTGCACATAATTACTTATGCAAAGATATGCAATGAGTTTATTTTATGTTCATGATATAGACAAGAGCAAGTACTCGAATCAGAAGCAAAATAATACCTCTCATTTCAGGGCTTACAGCGAAGAGACTTGAATTCATTATCTCCTTGATATAAGAGCCTTAAATGCTATTGCAATTATTCTAACTCTGTGGAGGGCCAGTAAAATGAGAAATGCTAATTATACACACCTAAGATCACAGAAATAGAATGAGAAAATATTTGAATATGAGGTGTATTTGGTTCTGAGGCTAAGGTTTAGGTTTAATATTTTTGTATTTTCTAATTTTAATTTTTATTTTAATATTATGGAATAAAATTGTTTTGGTTACATTGGATTGCTCTTGCACATTTTGAGTCAAAGTTATAAGTGTGCATTGTACCCATTAGTTGTGATTATTATTCGTAATGCCCCCCCCCCACCTGCTTGCTTTATTGTTTCACTACCGTTTGTGCACATAGGTGTTGATCAATTACCTCCATGATTAGGTGGGCTTTATTCTGGATGCAAGGTTGGTTTAACATATGCAAATCCATACATGTAATTCACCACATAAATACAAGCAAAAGCAAAAACAAAAACCATCTGATTACTTCAATAGACGCAGAAAAAGCATTCTACAAAATCAGCATCCTTTTCTAAAAAGAACACTTAAGGAAACAGGCATATGGAAAATTTCATAAATTGATAGAAGCCATTTATGACACACCCACAGCAGATGTAGTTGCTTCCACAGGTGGACCACAGGTTTGCATTTTAGTAATGACCCATTGCAGGACCTTGGTTTGGAAGTGCATTTTAAATGTTTTGATGATGACTTGGTCAAAAGGGTGGATTTTTTAGCTCACATTTGGAGGGAGTAATTTCAGCCTCATGTTTGTGAGATGATTCACTTATGAATGGCCAGGAAAGTTGTCTGTGGTCAGTAGAATAGAACGTTTCTTCTGCATTTCTCAGTTGATACCCCTTACCCACTCCTCAAATAAAGTTCCAGTCATCCAGGCACATCCGTTTGATCTCCAAGTGACAGGCAGTTCTCTGGGCTTCAGATTCTTGAATGTGTGTGGCTTTGCTGATTTACCAGTCACCATGGGCTTCAGTTTTTCTCTTATTGCTAGTGCAAAGTAGAACTGTGAAATTTTCTTTGGAAATTTTTCTACTTTTACATTTGTCACCCTTTGTGAACAGGCTTCTGTCAAACATCACCTTGAAAAGAGTTCACGTTTATTAGCACTAAAGATGTCACAATCGTCGAAACCTCAGGGGAAGGCAGGGAAATATTTGATGGACACACCCTCACAACTTCTACTGGAACTTCACTGGGTTCACCACACAAGTCTATGTGTGAGATTCGTGTTGCAGTTTAAATTACTCGAGCCAACCACTCGATGCTTCCAAATCTGCCACTCCAAATTCCTGTGAAAAAATTTTAATAACTTCTTGGATCTCTTGCCTAGAAAGTCAAGCATTAATTGTACTCACTTCTTTGAACCAGCTTATTATAACTTCATTAGCTTAATTGAGGGAACTTTTTGTCCTTTTCTGCTATAGTTCTCCACTTTACTTACTACATCTCTCTAAATACGTTATGTTTACATTTTGGATGTTGCTAACTATGTTCTTGCTGACATGGCAATGTTCTGCCATCTTTCTTTGGCTGTTGCTTTTCATAAAATGTGGAAGATTAACCATTCACTCAATGTCAGCTCTTCGAAGTATTTCCTTTGGGCCATCATGTCTTGATAAAGTAAAACTTCTGTAATTGTAGGGTGTACCTGCAATTCAGATGAGTCCTTCATGGTTGAAAAACTCTTCTGCAAAACATGATAAACATTAGGACATTAGGCCTAATCCAACATGTGGTAATAACAAAAGTAAAAAAAGGAACTTAAACTACAGAAAAAATAATACAACTAAGAGGCAAAGCCCACACCTACTACCCTTTGGTGTAGAGTGTATTAAACTAGTTAAGTGACAGAGGATAAATTAAGTGTGCCACAGTCCACGTGGTAAGGATACAACTACCAAGGTTGTATCTGGAGACCATTGTGTTGCATCTTGTGGAGTTTACCCATATAGGTATTATCCCCGAGGAATGGGTGGGAGAATTAATTAATCTGAGACAGAATATGACACTAGAATGGAGAAACTTGAACCAATGTAGTATAATTAACATGAGGAAGCAAAAAGTAATAGAAAGAGATTTTTTAGAGTAAATACTTGGAAGATTCTCAATTTAATAGCAATCCTAAATTGTCTTGGAAATGAATTTTTAAAATGTGATTCTGATAACACTGTTAAGTATCATAATAGTTAATACATAAGCACAAATGGTAAATTTAGCTCTTTAAAGGTGTTTATCTAGACAAAACCTCAGAGATTTATATAATATGCTTTCCACCACAGCCTAAAATTGTCAATTAACAAAATATATTGGTGAAATTGTCAAGAAGGTAAAACCAATGCCCTATACTCTAAATTTCTTAATTGCCTTATTTTTTAGATCAAAGGCATGCATGCTTAGATAATTTTTAAATACTTATTTAAAGTATTTTTTTCTGAGATAGGTTCTCTCTCTGTTACCTGGGCTAGAGTTCAGTGGCATCCTCATAGGTCACTGCCACTTCAAGCGATCCTCCTAGTTTAGCCTCCCAATTAGCTAGAATAATATGAGCACTCCAACTTTCCCAGATACTTTTAATTTTCTTTCTTTCTTTTTTTTTCTTTTCTTTTTTTCTATTCTTTCTTCTTTTTTTTTTTTTTTTTTTTTTTTTGTGTGTGTGTGTGTGTGTGTATAGAAACAGGGTCTTCCTCAGGGGCCCCTACCTCCTGCCTAACTCCTGGTGTCAACCAATCATCCCACCTTGGCCTCCCAAAGTTTTAGCATTTACAGGCATGAGCCACCACACCTGGGATAAGTTCACCATGCTCTTTCATCACTTCATCATGTTGATGATTATGATGTGGTGATGATTTTTAGAGACAGGATCTTGTGTTGTTGCCCAGGCAAGAGTGCACTGGTGCAAAATAGCTCAGTACAGCCTCAAACTCCTGGACTCAAGCAATCCTCCCACTTCAGCCTCCTGAGTAGCTAGGGTTACAGGGGGCACCACCATTCCTGGGTATTTTTTCATTTTTTTGTAGAAAGGGGGTTCTCAATATGCTACCTATGGTGTACTCAAACTCTTGGCCTCAAGTAATTCTCCCACCTCCTGCAGTGCTGGGATTACAAACATGAGTCACTGAGCCTGGCTCCTTATTTTCTAATATTTTATGATAGATGATGAAACATGATATTTTAAAAATTCTAAACTAAGATAAAAATAGGTGATTATGTTATTCAAACCTGCAACCACTCAAGTAAGAAGTGGTATTAGCTAAAAAAAATCATGTGATGCTACATGATATATATCTAGGAAATAGAAATAGATAGAAAGTGGTTTCAGGGTGCAAGATTCTGTCTTCATATTATAGACATTGATACAACAGATATTGTCTAAATATGACAAAGAAAAAATTGATTTGTATAAAATCATAAGTTAGCTTACTTTTCTTGAAAGAGTACATGAAGACACCATGAGGAATAAAAGAAAACTGGAGATTATGTAAGGAAGAACAGAGGGAATCAGTGACAAAAGGACAGTAAGAATTCTGAAACATTCACCCCACTTGAATTGTCCCATTCAGCCCTGGTGGGTTAGAGACACAAAGCGAGAAGCCTTCTTTTCCCTCCCAGCCCAAGCAGACACCACGTGGAGCAGGGGCCCGTTATCACACAGGGTTACTTTGTGAGAAATAATAAAATGTTATTTCTAAAAGTACCAAATCTGCCGTGGTTGTTATGTAACAATGGACACAAATAGCAGGAATTTGTACCAAAAGTAGTTGCTACTATTTAAAAAAGCCTATAAAACACTGGTGTCTCAATTGTGTAAGGGCAGAGTCCAGTGATTCCCTGAGATCAGTATCAGTAAAGACCAGTGGAGAACAGTGGAGAAATGTGTCGGGCAGTAAAAGAATGCTTGGCAGCACAGGGGTTCAGGAAATGTAAAATAGATATAGAGATGGAGATGGGGATAGATAGATAGATAGATACACATAAACAGAATGTATGCACACAGAGATATATACATGTATATACACATACACACATTCCTAATGAAGTTGTAGAATTGACTGAGGAAATTTTCAAATGGAATATTCAAAGTTTAATTTTCATAAGATAAAAGAAATGCAAAATGCAGATAGAAAGGCATGAAGTGAAGAACAAACTGTTTAGTTTTGAATCATAACCTGGAGGAAACATTTTCAACACAAAACTTGCAAGGTTGCAAAATACAAGTATTCCTACTTCCAAACTTCTCTACAACACAGGAGATACTCAAAATAAATAAAACCTGGGTGAAAAAACATGTTCCAAGATACTATAAGCAAAATATTGCTTCTTAGTCACAATTATATCAATGACGCAAAGACCCTTTCTGAAGGCACAGACCTTCTAAGTTAGATAAGAACATTCCTAAGAATGCTAATAACTTATTTCCTAAATTCTCTAAGCTAAATTGGAGGCTTCTATAATATCAAAAATTTTGCCCCACAGAATCTTGACTCATGAATAGAGATATATATGGGCCGACCTTGAAAAGATTTGAATTATGGATTCAAACTATGCACTATTTTGTTCTGAGGGAAGTATTATAAATTGATATTTAAGAACTCATAGTATTTTATCAACCTGGACTAAAAAAGAACTCCCTGACCCATAAAACAGGCTATTTTATACTAATTATTATTTAAATTTGAAAAAATACATTAATGATATTGGAAAAGGCTACATTTGTATCTATCATGACAATAAAAAATCTTACTAATGATTTATAACAGTAATAAAATGTGATTATATGAAGCTTTCGAAGGACTATGGCAAAAACCTGGTTGGCTTATCACAAGGAGAGTTGATGGCTACCTCTATATTTTCTCTTCTAAATCAAAAGCAATTTATTTACTGTGTATGAAAATGGTCTCAGCGGAATAAGGCTCTTCCTGAACCACTAACTACATTCAAAACTATCTTTGAATGAACTCATCAAATTGAATTAAATACTCAGATTTGACCTTAGTATCTCCTCTGCTAGCATTTTAACTTAAATAGAAGACATTGTGCAAAACTATTCCTTTAATTCAACCTGTCAGCTTTAAATTTATGAAATAGATCACATGCACAACTCCATCTCACTGCACATTTTTTTCCCTCAGGTATTCATTCTCATTCAATTATTCTCTTATCTGCCTCTTTCCAATAACTTCTACGAAAGTGCCCCATCGTTCATATTCTTTACTGGTTAAAAAATAAGACATAATAATATTCTATTGTACATCTCACTCGCATTCCCAATACATTTGTTACATGAATTCATATTCAGACCTCTGTATTTTCAAAAGGGACAGGAAAGAAACTGTGTTAGTAAAATAATATATTTCACACAACTCTCTGCAGATAAATGATTTTGTTACAAGTATATTCTATGATAAAATCTAGTTTTAAATTTCTTCATTTTATTTTGATAATAGTGTAACTACTACTAGCATGTACTTCCAATGTTATGGAGGATGACATGAGCTTCAGAGATTATTTGCTCCCACAAAGCAGTAAGAGAAAGGAACGGACCCCCCTTGTGTGGGTTCCAGCAGTGAGGTTTTAACAGTGTTTCTCACTGGGCATGAAGGTGATGAGAGAGAAGAATTAGTGTGTCTTACAGGTTTAGGTTTGTAAAACTCTTTGGGAATCTCCAGACATTTTACCATGAACATTTCTACACGGCATTTCACTCAGCCAATTGAAAAGTGGTTAAAAAAAAAAAAAAAAAAAAAAAAAGAAAGGAAGAAAGAAAAAATATATATATGCTGGTGACAAATCAGTCATTACACTAACTTCTCCTGATACTCAGTAAATAGAAACAAGAGCTATGAGATGATAGCCGTAGAGTAAAAGATGGTTTTTATTAATTTTACCTGTGTATATTAATACTTTAATTTCAATTCTAAAAGCAATGTTTGTGTTCTCTGAATTCTTCTTTTTTATTTTTATTTTTTGTTTTTTCTATAAATTATTTTTGATTGAGATAACCTTTGGAACCTAGGGCAAATTTCTGAGTGAATTATTGTGGCTTCTTTATACAGTCTTGGTCATACGTAAGTAACACCATGTGGTCACTAAACATTTCTTAGTAATAATGACAAATCACTTTTATTTTGTGTGTTTTAATTAAAAGTATTAACAGTTAAAATTATGTAAAAATGTTTTCTATAAACACAGATATGATCACTATTTTCAGAATAATACCGAAATCCAATTTTCTTTTCTTTATTTATTTATTTATTTTGAGACAGAGTCTCACCATGTTGTCCTCAGTAGAGTGTCATGGCATCACAGCTCATAGCAACCTCAAACTCCTAGGCTTAAGTGTTTCTCTTGCTTCAGCCTCCTAAATGGCTGGGACTACAGGTGCCTGCCACAACACTCAGCTATTTTTTTGTTGCATTTGTCATTGTTGTTTAGCAAGCCCAGGCCCAGTTCAAACCCACTTGCCTTGGTGTATGTGGCCAGTGCCCTTATCATTCAACTATTGGCGCCAAGCCTGAATCCCGACTTTTTATGGTTAAAATCTTCAAAGGACAATTATTAATTATTTTCTAGTAATTGGTTGATAGTTATATTCTAAAAGGGATGAGAAATTGCTACTAAATTTGCTGCTGAATAATAAGGCAGAGACTTGGGGTTAAGCAGTTAGGTTATAAATGAACACATAATGATATTTTTTTCAAGAAGTTATTTATTATTTAATTTTATTTTATGCTAAATTTGAACATCTAACAGTTAAAAGGATTAAATAAAAATGAAGTGATGTCACCAACATGGCAGATAAGAAGCAATCTGGCTTCACTCTGTCACACAGAAAACTGAAAACAAATAGTTTCAGAAAAATAAAAACAAATCATTAGTAATAAACTATAGCTCAAATCTGAAGCAGAGATGATTCCTGGGGCCACAAAGAAGTAAAAAACCTCTGAGCAGACAGTAAAAGAACTGATTTCTCTAACCAGTGTCCCTCTCCCAATATGTTGGGCTCCATGCATGGAAAATTTTCTCCAGACTCATGGTTCCCACACTGGAAAATTAAGATTAAGGCAGACATCACCTTTTCTGCCTTGGGTTCCCTTGCAGGAAAACCATTACAGCCTGAACCCATGGAAAGTGCCTTGAGGGCGAAAAACTACTACGGAAGATAGAAACAAAGAGGAGAGGAGAAAAACTAGCTATCCTACACTGCAAAACTGTTCCTTATCTCAGCCAAAGGAGACATCAAATCAGGGTAGCTTTTAGCCAGCACAGCACTGTGGTAGAAGCACCAACTATCTTGTTGCCGACTATCACTGTGGTCACCATTGAGATGCTATGCACTGATGGGAGCCATTAGTCTACTCTTCAAAGCAATTTTGGAGTTTTCTGGAATGTACCTTGAAGGTGACTGGAGTGATGGTCAGCAATAAAGCATATGGCACTATGTCCAGGATGAGTTCATGAACTATTTGTCAGGGGTACAAGACAAAATGACCAGCATCACTCATCATTAGAGAAATGCAAATTAAAACCACAATTCCATGTTACTTACAACAGAATTAGTATGGTTATTGGCAAAAAAGACAAAAGATAAAACGGATGCTGGTCCATCGGGAGAGGGAGATGGCAGAATTCTTGGTAGTCTTTAGATGAAAATGTGAATAAGCACAGCCACTATGGAAAACAGAATGAAGATTCCTCAAAAAACTTATAAATAGAATGCCTATGATCCATCAGTCTCACTGCTGGATGTACCTCCAAAGAGAAAAATCAGTGTATTGGGGAGTTATCTGCACTCCCATGATTATTGCAGAATTATTAACAGTAGCCAAGATATAAAATTATCCTAAATGTTCACAGTGGATGAGTAGATAAAAAGGAATTGGGGGATATAAACACTGCGTTAATACTTTCAGCCATAAAAAACAATAAAATTCTGTCATTGGCAGAGACATGGGTGAAACTGGAGGTCATTATGTTAAATTAAAGAGACACAGAAAGACAAATACCACATGTCATATTCATGGGGAAGCTAAAGAAGAGGATCTGAAGGTGCGTGTTTACTGATGGTTACCAGAGGCTGGAGAGAGCAGGCAGTGGGTGTGTGGGGCATTGAAGGAAGATGGATTAAGTAAGGGGTATAAAAATACAGAAAGAAGGTATAATACCTAGTGTTCAGTAATACAGTTGGATGATTATATTAACAATAATTTATAATATGGTTCAAAATAGCTAGAAAAGAAGAATTGGAATTTCTTCAAAATACACAAAAGATAAATTTTGAGGTGATAGAGACCCTGATTGCATTGATTTGAACAATACATGTTTTATGCTTCCACCAAAATATCACATGTAACTCAAAAGCATGGATAGCTACTATCTATCAGTAAATATGAATATATATTTGTTAAAATATTGCAATTTTTTCTGAAAATTAGACAAATGTAAAGAAGTACAATTTAATTCCAGATCAAACAATATTTTTAAAGAACTAAATGCCATAAACGATGTTATAGTAGCCACAATTTTTGAATTCTTATCATGACTAAGGTATTAGGGGAGGTGGTTAAAGATTATGATTGCCTAATGTTTCTAAAATTGTTTCATACTTTTCTAATCTGTACATGCATTTACGATTATGACTAAAACATAATACTAAGTGTATCATAGAAAACTATAGTAAAAGTATTTCTATGCAAGAAAAAACCTGATGTTGGTCGATAGTATCACTTTATTATGTTTTATTATTTTGCATAGGTTCATCCCAATTTAGAGGTGTAGAGCTTAAATAAAATACATGTATACTTGTAATAATAAACTATTTTTCACTATATACCAGTCCTTTTATATATAAATATATACCAGTCCTTTTATATATATGTATATATCTGGAGTGGCTCCTATACATTCCTGTACATTGGAATACACAATTGGAATAGGTCTTATGTCAATCACAGCAAAGTAAACATTTTTTTTTTTTTTTCCTTTTTTGGCTTTCCTTTCTTTTTTTTACTCATCTGTCTTCTCTCTCTCTCTTTTTTCTTTTCTTCTTTCTTTCCTTTGTTCCTCTCCTTCTCTCTTTCTTTCTTTCCTTCTCTCTCTCTCTCTCTCTCTCTCTCTCTTTCTTTCTTTCTTTTTCTTTTCTTTTCTTTTTTTTTTTTTAAACAGTCCCACTCTGTCACCCTGGAGTGGAGTGCCATGGCATCATGATAACTCATAGCAACCTCAAACTCACGGACTGGAGCAATCTTCTTTCCTCAGCCTCCTGAGTAACTGGGAATACAGGTGCCCACCTCAATGCCCAGCTAGATTTTTTTCTATATTTAGTAGAAACAGGGTCTTGCTCTTGCTTAGGCTGGTCTGGAAATCCTGCGCCCAAGGGATCCTCCAGCCTTGGCCTCCCCAGGTGGTAGGATTACAGGCGTGAGCCACTGTGGCCGGCCTTCTTCTTTCTTCTTCTCTCTTTTCACCAGCAGGTTTTTCCGGGTGTTAAAAGCCTCTGCACTGGCTGCTGCACTGTAACTGTGTGTGCAGCGTCAAATGTGTAACCTACAGTCAAAGCATCTTTTATCCAATAAAAAAAAAAAAAATCATAAATAATGGAAACTTACCTGGAATTAACACAATTAAAATCAGCAATCCCTAAGTTCTTAGTCATGTGACTGACAACCACTAAGCCTAGCTAACAAACATATCTTTCTACATTTATTTTCTTCCTAATGGGAAATTATTCAAATATTCTGCATATTATTAGCTGGGAAACTGTTATATTTGGAATTTTGCAGTCAAATACAATACTTGAAGCCTAGAATTTTGTGAATTGATTTTGACGTTCAATAAAGGTGATTTTTCTCCAGAGCTGATCAGTGCAGTAAAATAAAATAATCTCTGTCTATACTGAAGGGAAGGAAGATTGAAATGGTACTCACTCCTCTTCAAAGATAATGTCTGCTTGTCTTCATTTTTCATATGACTCCCTATATTTCTGATCTGTGTTTCAAAAATTAAAGTTTATTTATAAGTTCAAAATTAGCATGATGGCATCCTATGCCCATACACATACGGCTTCTGCCTACACCTAGGTAGAAGATCCTCCTGCCCTTCTTATCAGAAAATAATACAGGAAAACTGAAATGTACAGGAAAGCTAGTGGAATGTCAGCATCTCTAAGAAATAGAATCTCTCTCTCCTCCTCAGTTTTCTCTACATCAGCATCAGCATGTTTGTAATATAGAGGTCTGACAATTATGTTCATGAACCTATCCTAGGAAATGTGCTACATATTTCACTGCTAAATATCATACAGTCACCTAGTGTTCCAGTTCAACCAATTGTTTACTATAAAAACTCCCTCAAAGACAGTGCCGTGTGAGCTGGTGCATTGCTGTGAGCTGTGCATTGTTGGTGAAAATTCAGGTCCTTTTCATCTAAATTTTTCACACAGCCTTTTCAGCACTTTCACATACTAATTACTCTTGGACCATTTATTTCTCAAGGATACTGGCATTTACTCATACTGAGAAAACAGAAGTGATATTTTCCATCATGACTCAATGAATACAGCATTCTATTAGCAGAGATTATGGCAGAAATTTTATTAGGAGACTAATAATTCAAAATTATCAGATTATTATTTGGATGCTTTCCCTTAAATGTGATATCCTGAAGCCTTTCTTTGCATTCTAAGTTCCAAATGACACTCTGTCTTGGCTATAGAATAGCCCTTGCCCACCTTGTAATGAACTTTTTTTTGAGACAGTCTCACTTTGTTGCCTTCTTAGAGTGTTGTGGCATCATAGGCTCAAACTCTCAGGCTCAAGTGATTCTCTTGCCTCAGCCTCCCAAGTAGCTGAGACTACAGGTGCCCACCACAACGCCATGCTAGTTTTTCTATTACTAGTAGAGAGGAGGTCTCCCTCTTGTTCACACTGGTCTCCAGCCCCTGAGCCAGTTTCCATGGCCTCCCAGAGTGCTAGGATTACAGTGAGCCACCACACTAGCCCTTGTGATAGATTTAAACTGAAATTTGCATGTCAGTCATGCTGAAGAACAAATGAAGAAGGGAAGTCTGGTTAGTTGGGGCCTGTAAGTAGATGTTAAAGTAGGGAGAGGAAAAGAGATAATGTACGGAAGAGTGCCTAGGGCCAATGGGCAGTAAGACACTTACGGAGCCAAAGATTGGAGTCCTCCAACTACTGACAGTGCTGGAGGAGCAAGGTAACTAGGGTAGAAAGTAAGTCTCCAGGTTTCAACATGTGCTAAATATTTATGGAGTAGAGGAAAATATAAACCAGAAGGTGAGGTGAGAGGAAACTTGAGTGAGTTAATTAGCTAAATGAAAAGTCATCTGGGGGAGGGGGGCTGAAAAGGGAATACAAAACCTCATTTAATCCATATTAGCAAATTATCAATCAAGGATTATCATCATCAGATTAGAAAACTGATTCTTAGAAAGTCCAGCGCTTTGCCCAAGAACTGCAGCCGGTAAGTGTTAGAGGTCTGATTTGAAACTAAAGCTTTTTAACAGCAAAGGCCAAGCTTTTAATCTATAACATGCTTTTCTTTTAATGTCAAATTGTGAGAGATGTATGATTATAGTAAGTATGGAATCAATCTAAGTTTTTTATTGTACCGAAGGTTTTTGGTTTAACATGGCTAAGAATATCTAGTTTAGAAATATAACATATAATTTGGTGTTTATTTTATGGTCATGTAAATTATTCAAATTTTATTTGTGGATTTTTGTTTGTTTGTTTTTTGATGTACCTTGTGAATATACTCTCAAATTTATACTTCCTTCTGGAAACTTACATACATCATTTCCCAAAAGGCTTCTATCTACATTTTTATGTAGCTGGTATCAAATGTATCTATTTGATGTCAAAAATATTTGAACTAATAGAGATACGTAGATTAAAATCTCATCTCTATTGTTACCATTCTTACTAATCTCTCTCTTTATTCTTTCTCTATAGAAAGCGGGCAGTGAGGTGGCAGGGCCCCCACAGCCTGGGGAACCTTCAGGGAATGGAACCCCAACTCCTTTTCCTCCTTTCCCAAAACAACCATATTCCTTTCTTCATGCTCCCTCTGTGGAATCCACACAGCCTTTTCTTTGTCTAGTTACTTTTTAAGAACTATGCAGAAATCCTTGGATCATTCCCTTTTTACTTGTCTTATGTTAACACAGTTGAGTAGAAATCATTAGCAGAATGATTAGTCTTTGTTAGTTATTTACATTTTCCAATTATACTGTAAGACCAAAGATATGTCTTTTGTCTATGCTACTTCCCCATATTGTCTATGCTACTTCCCTGTAAACAACCCTGTCAAGATTCTATAAAATAAAGCTGATTTTGTGCTTTGCGGCTGGCTGCAAGCAGCAGCTCAATCAGACTTCCCAGTCCAGTCTTTCATCTCTGTGTCTTCTCTTGTGTTCTATTTTGCTCAATCCCCTTTCCCTGTGCTGGTTCTCAAAAACTTCTCTTCTCTTCCCTCTCTTTTCCATTATTCCCCCTTCTCCTCCTCATTCTTCTTTTTTACTTTTCCTTTCTTATTTCTGCTTCTTCTTTTTTTTCTTATGGCTCCAGATAAAGCAGAGTCATGAAGTGCTGCTCTATTCTGAAACATTCTTGTTTTAAGTGAGTGTCTGTGTTTTGAATGTCTGATTCTATGCATATATTTTCTTTTGTAGAGCCTGCATATGAAATGACTTCTCAAAAAATTAAAGTGAGTACTTGAAATAAAGTAATTATTTTCCTGCATCATGGAGAAAAGAAAGAGGTGTACAAATAACATTTTCTCTATTTTCTGGTAGCCTGCCACAGATGAAGTTTACAATAATTAGAAATCGTCTGGAGGCATAAGAGCAGATTGAGCCTTCAGCTGGAAGTGCTTCCTGACAGGTGGTTCACCACAAAGCAACATTACAATTACCTAACACACTGTTTGATTTGTGTAAACCTCATTACTACTCACATTACTTAATGAACTATGAGCTTTCCTTTACCTCCCTGCAGATTACAATGATCCATTTCTGTTTCAATTCAGGAATGAAGATTATATGTTCTAAATCCATTAGTTTTTTGAAGGCAAATATTGCCTTGAATTCAAAATTCTGAATTTGTTTTTAAAATAGCTACTTAAAACTTACCATAGAAACATACATGCTAAAATTTGTTTATAGTATTAATGGTATTGCTAAGATTTAACTATTTTATATTTCCCCATCAATAAAAGAAAAAAAAAACATTTTTTCTAATGTGTGAGAATATATATGTTCAGCATGTCTTTCCACGTGTAGTGAGGTGGAAAATTGAAGCAATTATCCAGATAATTCAAGCCTCAAACCACAAAATTGCCTCAATTCTTAAGTTTTCTTTGTACATGTCTTCACAGTATGAAAGTTCATTTAAAAGAAGCTAAGATACTGCATTTTTGCAATTTCTTTTTTTATCTATACTTTTTTGTATGTACCTTAGCCTAAAAATTCACATTTTATTATAGCATGCATTTTCTATTCCGAAAATAGAAATAAAGTTATTCACAGTTTCACAGAGAAGTGATTCTGACTAACAGATCCTGATAAAAATAGATATGCTATAATGTATTCTATTAAAACTAGTTTTCCCTATGGCCTAGTGTGTACCTAGCATTGTGTTATATCTAGGGCAATTTCTGTTTTGAAAGACTATGTACAGGTAAATACACACAAAAGACAAAACTGTGAGTAGAAGCAAACATGGGATAAGTGATGAATAATTGTCTATGTGTCCATGGGTTACTGAACAAATAAAAAGGAGGTGTGTTTTACTAGAATTTCAGTTGTCACTTAATAGACTGACTTATTGGTCATTGGTGTTCTCCCTCTAAGTCATTCAGTTGGTGTTGACCAGAACACTACTTCTCCACTCTTATTTATTTACAATAAACAGATTCACAAATATTTTTGTTGCCAGGACCTGACATCCAAATTGATAGCAGTCTATTTTTCAGAAATGTATCACCAATTCTTAACTCCCAAAAGCTTCCATCCCAGTCAAATGGTTTAATTACAATCTTCTAGATCTTCCCTGACTCAAGCAGTTTCCTCCTGAAGGCACCTTCCATTTTTTTTTTTCTTAGCACTCTATCATCAAAAGTCCTCCAGGGAAGAAATGGCTAAGCCCAATTGTAGCAGACATCAATGCTTTATGTTCTCACACTGTCTCTCCATCAAGTCTTCAAGGTTCATCAAATATACATTTTAAAGACCAAGGTGACATAATCATGCTTCAGTTATCAACTATCTCTCAAATCTTTTACTTAACAATTCAAAAGTTTCTCACTCACGACACAATTCCTATCTCATTTGGTAGAGCTATCTGCTCAGTGTAGCAAGTTAGGAAGTTAGTCAAAGGAAGGTTTCTTCTTGAGATGTGTTTCCATTATTATAATCACTCTGTGACAGACTAAGGGATGAGATGTTTCTCTTACTTCTTTCATTTAGTGATGGAGTTTACTTCTTTTTCTTTGTGATTTGCTTTAAGAATTTGCTTGATAAACACAATATGGTAAAAGAGATGATGTGTGAGTTCCAACTTTGGATGACAAGATGCTCTGAAGCTTGAGGTCCTGGAACCATCCTTCAAAAGTCCAGCTATCTTGACACTGCTGCAGAGGTGATCAGGAGGGGCTTTGAGAAACAGCACCTAGCATATTCAAACTTTTCAGCCATAGCTACAATCCAGCCAGATGTGTAAATGAAGTCATCTTGCCCGCTTAAAATGACAAGAGGATCTCACTCCCCTCTAGAGTAGAATCTCCCACCTGATCACTGTTTGAATCCCTGGCCTACAAATTGGAAGTTATGATAAAAGCTTTCAAGTTGCTTTATTTTGGGGAGATTTATTACAAAAAAATGCATAAGCAGGACAACCACAGCCTTCATTTGGGAACAAGTATTCATTTCCTCCATGATTAATTGGCCAAAGAGATGACAAATTGGCAGAGGGTTACTAAAGCAATGACTATAACACTTGTGATTATCAAAAATGACACCTTTTTGGGTAAAGTAACTTTCCCTCATAAATGTTTTAGAAATCAGTTAGCTGACAATTACTTATGTGCTTCTGTTGGCATATTTTCTATTATGTTGGATTGTTATTTAAATAAGTTTCCTGAATATTTTTTAATGATTTGTTGCAGAATGTTTTCTAATCTTTGAAATAGAAAAATATAAAAAGTAGTGAAGAAGGGGAAGTTCATAAATAGAGTAATAGTGTGGCCCAAGTAAACAAGACAGGGATAACCACCCTGGATAAATGTCATCATGAGTAAATTTAGAATACAAATTAAGAATCAGAAATAAAAGAAGGAAAATATCAGAGCCAGCTGAGTGGTAGGTAGTCCTAAACAATACTGATTTGCAACACTAGACAGAGGGTTTTGTAAATAATTGATGCAATATTTATTTCAATAAATATTAGAAAATCATGATGCATGTGGTTTGGAACCAGATTTCTTCAGAGAAGAGTTTTAAAGAGTTGGAAGAGAGTAGAACTTGAGAGCACTGCTCGGCCGTGTT
Organism: Loris lydekkerianus; assembly: GCA_963574355.1. Lineage (NCBI taxonomy): Eukaryota > Metazoa > Chordata > Mammalia > Primates > Lorisidae > Loris > Loris lydekkerianus. The sequence goes on from CAUYPK010148081.1 coordinate 40,157, forward strand.
TTATAATTTGTATGCCCTAGACAATACCAGTAGTAGTGGTAATAGAGAAAAAGAAAAGTTAGTCTGAAAGATATTTAAAAATACCAAGTGTCCATGATGATTTTCAGACTTATTAGTATACCCAGAGTGTTAAACATCATCATGAGATATTTGTTGAATAGACCTTGTATATGTATGGTAAAATATTTCTCATGTTGCATATGATTTAGATTCCATCTGGCAAGAAGTCATTACCTATATTTAGCAAAATTCAAGGCAAATAATACGTTCATATTATAAGTTTAGATAAAAATAACAACAATAAAGATATTTCTACGAGTGATGTTCAAACCAACTCCATGTTTGTCGTTGCGTAGTCACACCCGTATGGGATTACTGTCATCATTTCTGAGTGCAGTGATTGTGAACAACTCAACACCAAAAGAAGTACATATGGAATACCTATTTTAAATGTATATTCAAATACACTGTGAAAATTTTATAAAACATGCATGATGTAACCAAGCAAGGAAATGTAGTTCTCAGTGAATTGATGAAATCTAAATTGCATAAAATGCTATTCTTTAATAATACAAAAATTCTGTAGGACAGGGGTAACCAAATTAAAATTTTAAATTCTCAAATTTTTTGTTACAAGGAAGAAATTTATACAATGTCACATTATTAACCCAGAAGCGAATTGTTTTTAAACTAAGCAATTGGTAAAGAATATTTTTCCAGAATGACTTGTGTCTTATTTCCTGCTATTATAACAAGTGTGGAAGACTGGATAATTCACAAGCAATAGCAATGTATTTCCGACAGTCCAAGATTACTATACCAGGAGATTCAGGGTCTGGTGAGGGCCTATTCCAAAGCTCATATTTTCTCAAGGTATCCTCATAGCATGAAAAGTAGACAGAGCCAGAGAGCAATAATAAGGGCCTTTGACAATGAAATTAGCCATATTCAGGAGGGCATCTCCCTTATGATTTAATCACCACACCTCCGAATGCTGCACCCTTGGGCTTTAAATTCTAACATACACATTTTGAGAGGGACATACACATTCAAACCTTAGAACTGTATTTTTATATGAACAAAATACCTATGAATCCTTTTTTGGATTGAAATAGTCAATTTCATTCTATATCTTTTTCTATATCTTCTATAATTGTTTTTCAAAATTTCCCAATTGCATTGTATTATAATTAAATATTTGCATAATCTATTCTATACCCATTTAATTTATTAAGGCCAACTAAAAAGTCTCAGTTTACATATTTTCCACATAATTTAAAAAGTTAAATGTACATTGAAATGATGTAGTGAAAAGAAATGATGCTCAGAATATATTGTTGATAACTAAAGCAAATGTACTGTTTTATACCTGCAAATGTAGAGTCGTAGTTAATATTCGGAGAGATTTTCTTGAGGCAATACCTTAAGCCAAGTTTTAGAAAAAGACTAATACATTTCTATATGAACATAAAGTTAACTAATCTCATACAAAAACATTCTCAGCATTTTCATAATAAAATGGGTTTATAGAGGCCAATATTTTCTTATTAATTTATACTTCCAGAGATTAATACATAAGAAAATGTTTGGTCCAAGACAATATGAGACATAGAATAAAAATGGAAAATGATTCAATTAGGTGTCTTAGTCCATTTGTGTCACTATAAAGAAATACCTGAGGCTGGGTAATTTATGAAGAAAAGAGGTTTACTTGACTGGTGGTTCTGTGAGTTGTACAAAAGTTGTAGGGCTGGCTTCTTTCTCTGATGAGGGCCTCAAGCTGCTTACGCTCATAGTGAAAAGGGAGGGGGAGCTGGAGGGTACAGGGTTCAAACTGCCAGAGATGAGGCGAGATGGGGAGGGAGATGCTAGGCTCTGTTTATCAAGAGTGTCCAGAGGACCTGACAGCATGAGGGTTCCCTCACCATGGTAAGGACGACCCCACGCCATTCAGGAGGGATCTGCTCCCAAGACTCATTCATCCCACCAGCCCCCACCTCCAATAATGAGGTTTAAATTTCAACTTGAGACTCATAGAGCCAAACAAACCACATCCAAACCATAGCACTATGGTATTCAACAGAGATATGGAAGGCCTGTTAACATTAACTGTAAAATTTTCTGAAATTATACCACTGTGTTATATTGAAATCTGAGATGTGCTCAGGGATATTATATGATGGGATCCACACTACTACAAACATGTGATGGTTTTAAAACATGTACAAAAATGTGTTGAAACTCTTTCCTTTAAAGGGTGAAATCTAGTTTTCTTCCTTTTGAATGGGAGTCAGTGTCTAATGAATAGAACATGCTGGAAGTAGTTATGTGATGTATAATGTGGCCTTACAATATACATGGATTCCACCTGCCTCTGGTTGTCTGTGATGCATTGTTGCTATGTCATAGGACACGCAGTCAGCCTATGGAGAGACCAATGGGTAAACGAAGCCCCCTGCCAATAGCCAGCACCTCCTAATAGTCATGTGAGTTGACCTCCCTGGCAGAAGACCCCATGCTTCTAACCTTGCAGGTGACCGAAATGCTTTCCACACTTTGACTGCATCTCATAAGCTTTGGGCCAGCACCACTCAGCTGAATCCTTCCTGAATTCCTCTCCGGTGAAAATAGTAAAGATAATATTTTTTTTTAGTACAACATGTTGACAGTATAGTTAATAACAATGTATTGTATTCTTGAATATCGCTAAGAGTAGATTTTAAGTGTTATTATCACAAAAAATGATAAGTGTGAGATAATACATATAGTGTTAATTAGCTCAGAGTAGGCATGCTGTGATGTATACAGTACTTTAAAACATCATGTTTTACATTAAAAATACGTAAGTAATTTTTTTAGTCTTGTTTTATTTGTGGTATGTTGCTGAATGTTTAATAACCAACTTTTTTTTTTTTTTTTTGAGACAGTATCATTATGTCACTCTCGGTAGAGTGCCATGGCATCATAGCTTACAGCAACCTCAAATTCTTAGGCTTAAGTGATTCTCTTGCCTCAGCCTCCCAAGTAGCTGGGACGACAGGTACCCACCACAATACCTGGCTACTTTTTTGTTGTTGCAGTCATCATTGTTGTTTAGCAGGCCCAGGCTGGGTTTGAACCTGCCAGGCCTGGTGCATGTGGCTGCCACCCTAGCTGCTGAGCTAAAGGCGTTGAGACTAATAACCCCCTTTTTGAGGAAAAAATATAATCACTGACTCTTATCATTTGCCACTTCTCATGGTATAAATATTCCCATCATGGCTAAGTTTAAACTAGCAAGCAGTTTGGCATCATCCAACACAGACTTAGAAAGACACGCCCAGCAATACCGCAAGGACATAATGCTGCCACCACACAAAACACACCAGACAAAAATAATCTTAAGAGTGTAGGTAGTAGTAAAAATATGTTACAACAATTTGGAGATTGTAGGAGGAGGCAAGATAGCCAATTGGAGCCAGCCTCTTTCCACAGAGGCTCCCATTCACCCTACCTTCTTCCCCTGCTACCCTGATTTACCCTTCACCTTTGGGCCCTGTATCCCGAACTCCCCTTTTTTAACAACCTTCTACACAATTGCTTTCTTAATTAGCAATTAGTAAACGCTAATTAATAAATGTTTAAATTTCCACTTATCTCACAATGATTTTCTTTTTCTCTAATCAGAATGCAAATATCTAAATGTTGAATTTATTTATGTCTTTTAAGTGCACTTTTATCTATAGGTTTCCTTCCCCAGCTCTTATTTTCTTCCAAAATTTATTTGTTGGTGAATTGCTTGTTTTGTATATTTTCACATTCTGGATTTTGTTGATAATATTCTTATAGCATAGTTAACATATTCTTTGATTATTTGTATTTTCTATAAATTAGTACTTGAATCCAGTGTCTTGATTAGAAACGTTCAATTTCTTTTGCCAGGAATATTTTATAGGTAGTTGTATATTTTTCCATAAGCAGGCACATGAGGTCTGGCTGTCTCTTTGTGTGATGTTAAGAACTGTCAATGCTCAGTACCACCAGTTTTTTTAGTGCCAACATGTCCCCATTTATTTTGAATATATGAAACTCTTTTATAGTGTATTCCTCAAGGAGAGACCACAAAAATAATATTCCTTGAGTTTTTATGTTTATGTAGGTTTTACATTTTATCCTTGAGAATCTGCTTGAATATCAAATTCATGCCTCATATTTTCTTTCCTTAAGTACTTTCATTTTGTTATCCCATTGCCATCTGGTGTAAAATTCATCAAAAATCTGAAGACAATCATCTGACTTTTTTTTTCCTTGATGAATGACTTGCTCTTTTTGGCTAGGTGTTTAAATAATTTCCTAGAATATATCCCAGCATTGCTCTTTGTGGATTCATTTTTTTTTTCTCCAGGCATGCAGGATGTTCTGTCAAAATCACATCTCATTTTTTTGTTTGTTTTAAATTATAGTAAACTTCCTCTGAATTAAAAAGTTCTTACTACAATTTTTTCCTTAAAGTTATATGGATTTTTAGATTTTCTTTTCCTAGCTTCTATAATTGACATTTTCATCTTAAATTCCTTATATATACTTTTTATTTAAAAATTTTACTCTTTTGGCTATAGTCTTCCTTAAGGTAATAACAGTTGTACTCATAAACTCTGCATTCTTTCATTTCTCAAATAATTTCACTTTTCTTTCTTATTCTTTCCTGAGTTCTATAATCTTATTTCTAGTTTTTCTAATTCTAATTTAGGTTACTCTTTCATAGCTTGCATTGTTTTTCTCAACATTTGTAACTCATTTGAAATAGTAGGTTACTTCATCATTTTGTAGGCTTGTTTTTATGTCACATTTTCATTGTCTGAAGGGAGGTTATGATGCTTCATATACTTACCTTTTTTTTTCTTGTTAACAACTTTATATGGGATTTGAACACATTCCTTTTCTACTTCTTACACTTTCATAAAATAATTTTTTAAGAATACAATTGTTTTTTGCAAATCACCCTGAGTTGAAGCATACAGTTACTACTGTTCTTGAATGGCCTGCTGTGTTTTCAAGTGAATACCCTTGTTTATTCTGGGGTTACCCTGTCTTCAAGTCTTGTACCTTCCTTGTTGCCTTTCTCTATTTCCTTTTGTACAAATGCTGATACCAGGAGGATTTTATAGTTTTTTTTGTCCTCTACCTGCTTCTATTTTGGGTTGAGGTTCATAAAGCTATTTTCTTGTCAACTACTTTTATTTGTTGTCTGTGGATCCTTCCACCTTCCCTCCCTTCCTTCCTTCCTTCCTTCCTTTCCTGTCTAATTCAAAGACAAGTTTCCTTGAATTACTCTTTAAGTTCAGCTCACCTGGCAGATATACATGGGAGCAAGAGAGAAGGAGAAAACTAAATTATATTGTACTCTTCTGCTTTAAGGAAATGCTTTCCCTTCATGTAGATAAATAGCTCAAAAACTTCTCATATTAGGAAGATGTCATTATTATTTAGCCCTTCAGAAAATCAACAACCAAAATGCTTTGAAAATCCAAAAAAACTGTTGCCATGACCTTTGCTCTCGACTGTTCTGCTTTTTCCTTGACTGCACCACTTCCACCTCTTAGGAGCCAGTGCTTAGATTGTGCTTTATCTTTGGAATCCTGCTGGTAAAGTATGTTTTGTCTCCTGTTACAATTCTTTGAAGAAGTGCATCTTGGACAATGCAATTGATTCCGCTTGTTTAAAATTTCCATCGAAAGCTCTGCTCTTTTCTGCAGCTGATCTGGGCACAACAGTTTTGGCACCTATCAAGTGGAAAGTTTTGTCAGCTCTAATTTTTCAGTCAGAATTGTGCAAGCTGAGCCAATTGAGACATCTATGGTGTTGGCTTCTGCTGTTAACTGTTGGTCCTCTCCAAGTAGGGCATAAGTAAGATGAATTTCTTCCTCACAAATTGATGTGGATGGTCTGCTGCTACAGGCTTCATCTTCAACATTGTTTTATCCCTCTTAAAATGAGTTATCCATTTGTAACCTGCTGATTTCTTTGGGGGAATAGTCCCCATAAACTTTTCATAAATCACCAGTGATTTCACCATTCTTCCACCCAAGCTTTATCATAATTGTGATGTTGTTCGTACTTCAGTTTTAGCAGAATTCATATTATTCTGAAAGGGACTTTTGGGCATTTGGGTTGTTTCCGACTCTTGACTATTGTGGATGATGCTGCAATGAACATGGTTCAACTATGTCTTTGAGATCTTGCTTTCAATTCTTTTGGATATATACCCAAATATGAGATTGTAGGATCCAATTTATTATTTTTTGAAAAACTTCTCTACAGTTCTTTTTTTAATAGTAGATGCACCATTTTTCATTTCTATTCAAAGTGCATAAGGGTTCTCATTTCTCTACATTCTTATTAACACTTGTTTTCTTCTGTGTGTGTGTTTTATAACAGCCTTCCTAATGTGTATGAAGTGATATCTCACTGTGATTTTGAATTACATTTCTCTAATGATTAGTGAAATTGAGCATTATTTCACATTCTTATTGGCAAGTTATATAACTTCTTTGGAGGAATATCTATTAAGTACTTTTTTAAAAAATTAGGTTATTTGTTTTTATTTATTATTTATTTAATTATTTATTTTTGAAACAGAGTCTCACTATGTCAACCTCGGTAAAGTGCCGTGGCATCACAGCTCATAGCAACCTCAAACTCTTGGGCTTAAGCGATTCTCTTGCCTCAGCCTCTCAAGTAGCTGGGACTACAGGTGCCTGCCACAATGCCCAGCTATTTTTTTTTTGTTGCAGTTGTCATTGTTTAGCAGGCCTGGGCTGGATTTGAACCCTTCAGATTCAGTGTATGTGACTGGCACCCTAACCACTGTGCTATGGGTACCGAGCCAGGGTTATTTATTTTTAGTTGTTGAGTTGTAGAAGTTCCTTTTATTTTCTATTTATTAATCCTTTATTGGATGCATAAAGACATATAGACCAGAGTAAAGAGCCTAGAAATAAACCCTCATGCACATGATCAAGTGATTTGGCAAAACCACATAGTGGAGAAATAACCGTCTCTTCAACAAATGGTGCTGGGAAGCTGGATATGCAGATGCAGAAGAGTGAAGTTAGGCCTTTACCTTACACCATATACAAAAACTAACTCAAAATGGATTAACTATAAATACATGTAAAATATAAAACCATAAAACTCACAGAGTAAAACATACGTGAAAATCTTCAAGACACTGGATTTGGCAATGATTTTGTTTTGGATGTGACACCAAAATCACAGGCAACAGAAACAAACAAAAAAAGACACACAGAGCATCATCAAACGTAGAAACCTCTGACAACAAAGAAAACAATAAACATAATGCATAGGTAACCTGCAGAATGGGAGAAAATATTTATAGGCAGTAGTATTTCTAATTTAATATAGGATGATCCATTTACCTAAAAAAAAAAAAAAAAAAATCTCTACTAGCTGTTGGAATTTCAGTGTTATAAGAGGACAGGCAATATTTTCAAACAGAAGGTCTTTCTGGAATTCTTAAAAATATTCTTACCTTCTTTCAAGGAATATATTTGGAAACTGGGAAAAGTTCATCTATATGAGGCAGACTTGATTATCTCCCTTTAAATTCTTACTATGATGTTATCAGATGTTGATCCCTTCCACCACTTCAAGAAGCAGAGCACCTCTTCCTCTAGCTTCCATTACAAAACTGATCACGATGACAGTAAACTAACAGGTAATGCTGTCAAACACTGTACTTTTTAAAGCTCATTTGATTCTTACAACACACACACACACACACACACACACACACAAATGGGTAGCCACTCCTCATCTGCTGTCATTCTATAAATCAAAGTTACCAATGTGTTCCAGTGCTATGATGTCATAATTATTCTAAAAACACTATAGGTTCATTGTCTGACTTCCTCGCCCTCCCATGTGACATTCTTTGTTAATTTGCAATATAGCTTTCATTCCTTACAGAGCCCTTTCTCAACAGAGGTAGTCACATTGCTAAGGGAGAAATGAAAAAGGTGAAAGACCTGGACAGTGAAAGGTTCTGAAGAAAAAACATCACTTCATTCATAATTGACCTAGAGTCAACCCTTCTGACAGTTGTAAGAGCTGCTTTCTCCCTGAATCTAAACTGAGAAGCAAGGTTTTGTTTTTGCCTTCCTTGTTTCACACTCTGTGAGTATGTGGATGTTCTCTCTGGAGGCAATCACCAGGAGACTTGAAGGGACTATGAAGAGAAAGGATTATCTGTCCAATCGGATTAAATGCTCTACATGGATCTATTTTTGATACAAATACTTTAAACTATTTCAAAGAAATATGTTTTGACTTGCTTCATAGTCTATATACATCCTGGGAAGTTACTGTTTGAGTCAGGTGGAAAGGACTTTCAGTAGGCGGCATGCTGATGACCAGAGTCTGGGCAATTAAAATCTCTTTAGTGCCAAATATAGTTTTTAGAAACCTGATAGACAAAGAACATATCTCCACAGAGTTTGATTCCATGTAGTGTGTAGTCAGTAATGATCCTCGCCCGGTCATCAAGGAGTCTTCTATTGGGATCATTTTTACCATACTTGGAGTCATCAGCACACACTAAAAAACTCCTGGACTACTGACACTTGCTGTCGTTCACAAGTTCACGCCTTCTTCTTCACAAAAAAGGAAAAGAAGTCATTGTGGTTCAGGGAAGGGAAAAAAACCTAAGAATTATTTCTAAGTATTTTATGTAAGACATTTATTCCTTCTTATATTGGATGAGATAGCTCAATTTATACATAAACTTTATTGACAAGCTTGTAAAAGTATCTACTGGGGATAAATCATTTGGTGAGCAAATGTAAGTTATCATGATTATGGTTTTCATTGTTGTCAAGCCAAATTGAAATTTGCAATTGGAAATCTATAAATAATAGAAAAGGAAAAAAGAAAAATGTATATTGAACACATAGTTCACACAAACACAGGAAAAGGCTTAGAGATGTTACATGAACAGTATCAGGCCATGTGGGTAGAAAGCAGCAGAGGAATGAATCAAAGATAGGCTCTTTGATATTCTAAAATCCATTCTTATTAAACATTCAAAAAATGTACTCCTCTGAAAACTTTAATACTATGAATAAAGGGAATATTGGTAACAGAAAATAAAGACAATTGTATTTAGTAAAAAGTTTAATATATTTATTGTTGCTGGCTAGTACTTGTTAAGCACCTACTACATGACAGTATTATACAACTGTTTTATATGGTTTGTTTCATTTGGTTCATCAGCAAGAGTATAAATAGGAATTATTTTTGGACCCATTTTACAGATAAAGTAACTAACCTTAGAGAGGTTAAGAAACTAGACCAGCCACTCTGATTCTAAGAAACTCGAATCAGCCACTCTGATTCTAAAGTCTGAGCTCTTCAAACTCTGTGCCATATCACTAAATCATAATTTCCATGATCAACAAAAGTTTAAAAAAATAAGACGATGGAAATGTTTTTACTCAATGTCATTCAAATGCTGAGCCTTTTCCCAAATTTATAATGTCTTTGAAAATACCTTTATCTGATGATTTGCTGAAGCACAGTTCTGACACTAATTTTACTGCAGGAAGTAAAAAAAATGAACAACAGAATAAAAGTGTAGTTGCTATCACACCAAAAGCATTCAGTGTCTAATGATCATTACCCAAGCATAAATATTCTGAGAATGTCTGCTTAAATAATGAACTCCCTTTAATTATTAAAAAATTTTAAAAACTTTACCAATTGCACCATTTATTATATTGTTAGTTTAAATAAATACCTATCTGCTTTGCAGTGGATTTTGCAGTAGTCCAGTGTTTAATTTTTACTCCACCCTCAACCACTCAATAGTTCAGGCAATTCACATAAGCCTTTCCGAGTCTTTTTTTTACTCATTATAGTATGGACACAATAACAATACTACTGTAATGTTTTGCAGGTTTTTAAAGATAAATATCAAGTGAGAAAATATATGCAATAAGACTTGTAAGGGTGTTAAACTTTAGACATTATTATCATGTCACTGACTCAGTACAGTTGGAATATATAGTTAGAAGGTTTGTTCTGGCATAAATTTGTGAGACAGCTGGTGAGAACTAAGGGCGCCATTTGGACTAAGAAATAGAACAAAGCTAATTGGCTACACGGAGACTCAACCCATGTCCTCAGCCTCGTTAACTCTGTGTTTTACTAACTAAGCACAGTATTACGGACTCATTCAACCTAGCTTTAATGAGTCTGCCCATAGGCTGGGCATTGGTGATATGAAGATAAACTATAAGCCATGGTCTCTGCCCTCAAAGAGCGCACAATCTAACAAGGACAGCAGGCAGATGAGTAAATGAGTTGTGATCGCACTTTACATAACACACCAGTGCAGGCTGGGTGCAGTGGCTCATGCCTATAATCCCAGCTTTTTGGAAAGCCAAGGTGGGAAGATCGATTGAGTCCAAGCGTTCGAGACCAGCCTGAGCAACGTAGTGAGACCTCAACTTTACAAAAAATAAGAAAAATTAGTTGGGCATGGTGACACATGCCTGTAGTCCTGGCTACTCAGGAAATTGAGGTGGAAGGATCACTTCGGTCCAGGAGTTGGCTATCGCAGTGGGCAATGATTGCATTGCTGCACTCTAGCCTGGGCAAGAGAGCAAAACCTGTCTCTGAAAATAAATAAATAATAATATGAGCACCCCCAGTGCTACAGTAGAGAGGTACAAAAGTGCTAATAATGAAGAGGACTGTCAATACTGATTACAGGAGTATGGCATACTCATCTAGTTATGAAGATTGTTTATCCTAAAAGTTTACTTCTTAAATCCTTTAGTGGCATTTACATCTGAGAGTTAAAAAATAAAGTCTATCTAATTCCTCATTTGGAAATTTGAAAGATCTTTTTTGGTTGTTGTTAGGGTCCACAATGAACATTTGTTATCTCCCTGTTTTGTTTTGTTTTGCTTTGCAGTTTATGGCCGGGACTGGGCTTGAACCTGCCACCTCCAGCATATGGGGCCGGTGCCCTACTCCTTTGAACCACAGGCACTGCCCATCGTCCAGTTTTGTGGGTCAGAAATTCGAGAATAGCTTAGCTGGGTTTTTCTGCCTTCTGCTTTCTGCTGTGGTTTCATTCAGAGGTCAGCAGCCACTGCAGTCATTGGAAAGCTTGAGCAGGGCTAGAGAGTCAGCTTCCGATGGCTCACGCTGTATGTGACTGTTGGCCCCTGTCTGGCTGTCAGCCTCAGCCCTCTGTTACTTGCCATGTGGGTTTCCCCTAGGCTGCTTGAGTGTCCTCACAACATGGCAGCTACCCCCAGAGTGAGCAAACCCAGAGAAAGTGGGCAGAGAAGAAGCTACAGGGCTTCGTAGGACCTCGTCTCTGGAGTTACAATCGATTCTGCTCAAAGGTACAATCTTTAAATGACCCATCATTTAATGGAAAGCTTTAATTTGAGAATAGAACTTAATGTGTGTCTTACTGTCATGTACTCTACATTAGGTAAATCTTTCCAAATTGTATTAGATGATTTATCCCCAAATATTTGTTCTTCTATACATTATTCACGTATATAAAGTGAGAAAGGCTAACTTGCTTTTTTTAGATGTAATTATGTTTTTGTCATCAATTATCTTGTCAATCCATTTTGTCAATTCATTTTCATGGATGTGGAAGGCCAGTGACTGGTGAGAGAGTTTTTGTTTGTTTATCAAATAATGAGATCCAATGATTGGTTACCAGTTCCCCCAAATAAAGAGTAAGGTCTTCAAGAAAACTAAAAATACAATTCAATGCTCATAGTTTATTTATGCTTTTACAAGAGTTGCTCTATTGCTTAAACGCACATACACCGACAGTATCAGAACTCTACAAGGATGACCTTTTACTTGAGCCTGTGGTTTAGTCAAGCTTCACTACTATTGTACTTAAAAATGACCAGGGACCCAGATGTCTCGTCTTTCTTCCACCTGAACCCCAAATAGCTAAATGATCTGACCCAGTCTTGAGATGTAAAATGTGAATGGCATCCTCGAGCTTTCATCTTTCTTAAATTACTGCTGAATGATTTGAAGGAAAAATGATTTTATTTAATCAGTCTAGGAGTAAATTTGGGGTCGTGTATCTGTGGAGTGGTAACTATGTACGTGGAAATTACTCATTTCCTATCCTGGGTTGTTTAATGTTACTCATAAGAGAGTTAAAAAGCTCTCTACAGAAACAGAGTGCATCTTATTGATGAGAATGTGCAGACTAACATATTGTACTCACATCATTGTTATTATACATTATTCAAATCGGGTACACAGCAGGTGAAAACTACCCATCAAAAGCCAAGGAAGTTCTGTGAGGGATTTTGGTGTCCCTGCAGGTCAATAAAGTCATAAAGCTCTGTCATTCTCTCTAACAGTAACATATTTTATTAGCAGCCGGTGTCCCTCAGATACATGATTCCTGCCACTTTCGGAGATGTAAACAGCTTCCACGTGGAAATATATGAGCAGAATCCTGATCATTAGAGCTTAGCAGTGCATTCATTACAATACACATACTGGCATTGGAGCATTCACAAAACGTTATTTCTTCTTAACAGCAAAGACCGATCATCACCACCCCTGGTGTTTTTTATATCCTCTATGAAAGTATTTGAAGTAGATAAATATTTTTACAACTCTTTTCATCATATTACATACATCTTTTGTAGGCCACTCATAGTTAGGATCATCTGATGTTTCCTTCCATAGGCTTAAGCACATTTAAATCACTGACATTATATTTCAATTTACTGAGAGCTTAATACACACATTGCCTTATGCTGAGTACTCAGGGCTCTCAGCTGAGCACAGATTCAGTATTTTGGTCTGGTTATTGCACAGAAAAAAAGAAAGAAAGGCTCTGAATAGGTGTTCTTTCCTCTGTCAATTGAAAGCAATTTTTCAAAACAGTGTACTGGCTGGCTGGATTTTTCCTATCTAAAAAGCCAAGTTTTGCCCTGTTATGTACTTATAAGTCTAACCACTCTTCCCTTGCCACTCTCCACTACTCATTCTTGAGTACAAGTGGGGGCAGCAGAGGTTTATTCTGCCTGCCTCTCCAGCGATGGCTGGAGGCAGGGATCTGCCTCTGCCCCGAGTTTGCCCCAGATGCAGATCATTAGACCTGGAGCAGCTGCTCAAGTCATCAGCAGTCACTTGAGCAGCAGGTAAGGGATGCTGTGCTGCTGCGAACTGAAGGTGGGGCTGAGCATGGGCAATGGGAGGGCTCTCAACGGCCAGTACCTGGCACATGTATTATGTCTAATTGGAGGAAAATATAAAAAAAAATTCACGGAGAGGTTATTTATTCATTGTCGCATATGGTAGATGGAATGTTTTGCCAAGAAATGCTTGACTGTTCATTTTTCTGGCATCTATTATTAAATATTTAGGTAAAGTGGAATCAGTTCTACCGTTAATCATGGTGCATTCATCCTTACATGTACCCCCCAAATGCCGTGTGAATCTCTGTCGAGGCTGCTTCTACTGTTTAATCTTAGTCACTAGTTGACTGTTCTACAATTCTGAAAACATCCACCCATTTTCTAAAAAAGAAAGAAAAGTAAAATAAGTAAGCTGGTAGAGCAGATGCAGCTTAAAACCTCCAAATTATTCTAGGACTTGAGCTTCTTTAAGGCTCTATTTTAAGATTTGGTACTTTTTAAATTTGTTTCAACAGGAGGATTAGAGGATTGGAAACGCTTTATTGATGGAAAGTGGGAGCTGTGACTCCCCCCACCTCCTCTACTCAGCAAAACGAAAAAGGAAAGCAAGCCCATTCAATTCGCAGCCAGATCTTTAAAATGTTAACATCAAATGAAAGACATTATTCCCAAGGGAGAAGACCAACCTTGTGAGCACTGTAAGTTTTCCACCATTTCCCACTTTGATTTGGATATGGGCCCTTTAGTTCCTGTGGCTGTGGAATCACCTTCAAATGATTTTCCACAACAGTGAAAGCAGCCACGGAAAAACCAGTTGGGATGAGATGTCCCTATCTCCTCTCAATAAGGAGTTCTATTAGCTGGTTCTTGGCGGTTAAGTGGGAATTACACCGTGTGCACTGCACTTTTCACAATTCCAAGCACAGACAAGTGTATCTAAAACAGTCATTGTTAAATAACATGGATATATTAGTCTCGTTATTGCTAACAGCACTGGCTCCGGGCGTGCTGGGTCGTCATCCAGGGATAAGGGGAAGACGAGGCTGAGGTAGCTCTGGCAGCCAGGCGTGTCCCCAGCGATGAAGCCGTGCCCCGCACAGTTAGTTGTCAGCGCGGTGGTGACGGCCACACCTGGCAGCGGCTCCAGCGCCTCTCCTGTGATCAAGGGCTGCGGCTGGTCCTCCCGCGGCGCGGCGGGAGAGGGGGCCGGGCGCTCCCCGCGGCGGGGGCAGGGGCAGCGCGAGTCGGTGCTGCATTCAGACGCGCCCGGGCGCAGCCGGCCATGTGTGAAGTTCCCGGCGCGGCGCGCGCTCAGCCCGGCCGCCCCTCGCCCTCAATGGACCAGCCCTGGCGCTCGCCAGCACACCGGAGAGATCCCATTTTGCTTTCTTAGAGAAAGGGTTGAGACCTGAGCTGCCGAAGAAATGTGCCACTGAGAAGAGGGAAAGGCAGTTCCTTGCCAGCAGCTAAGTTGTAAAATAGCTTTGGAGACTGCCCGGGAGCGCGCAGTAGAATTGACAAGGAAAGAGCAGACACCATTGCAGACCGAGGTCCGCCTGACTGCACAGGAGTGGATCCCGGGGACGCAGCCTCTGCTCCTGCTTTAACTATTTGTGGCTGAATAAAGGAAACAGACTAGAAGCTCCATTGCAAGTGCTTTTCCTGAAAGGAAAACACTTACACTCCTGGAGGAGGGGAGGAACAACCCAGCCGGCGTGTGCAGTTTTTTTTTTTTTTTTTTAAAGGAGAATCCCTCAGGTACGTTCTTTTTTTTGGGTCAGGGCTGCCTCAGCTGTATGTGATTTTGTGCGTCTCTTTTTTGTCGATTCTTCTCACTTGCACTTTTAAATCACAACCCTGGTGTTCTCCTAGTGTAGTATGTGCATTTGTAAAAGCTCAGCTGTCCTGTGTTTATAAATCTGCCCATCAAAGACTTCTGACCGCTGCTGCCTCGTTTTAAATGCAGAAGGATTAAATGATTGCTTAGTTTCCAGTCAACTTTCAGGGAAATTATCTGCCTAGGGGCAAACAGGCTTGGGATGAAAGGCTGAGTATTCCCTAATTCCTTGGAATTTTGGAGAAAAAAAAATAGAGTCCAAGAGAGAACAGAAAGTTGAGGGCTTCTAGGAAAGGGTTAAAAGCCAAGATGTCATAGACTAGGGTTGTGTCACTCGGGGTTTTTCCAGCTTAGCGTCCAATCTGGAGCGCATTGAGCTTTGCCAGTGGTTTTGCGTTTCCAGCTCTGGATCAGTCCTTCAAGATGAAGATCCTGCAGATTTACTTTCAGGAGATGAATTGTTTACATTATATGCCTGCTTCGGTTTTACAACCGTCCTATGTGCAGGAGGAAGCCGTCTAAAAACCCCTTGATCCAGCAGCACGAGTGAACCCTAACTTCTGCAATTACATCATCAATGTACTTGTATAATAAAGAGAAAGACAGATATTCAACAATAGTAATGTTGGCTGCCTTCAGGATCTAGGCTGAAATGACAAAGCTTAAAATCAATTTTCCTCCTTAGGCTTTTCAACAGAAAATTGAAAGAGGTGGGTGGATAACATATATGAAGATGAATTGTTAAAAAGTACTCTGCATTTCTTTAAGATGGTAAAAATACAAGTTGATATCATTTTGGAAGGACTAATAAATTGAATGCTTTTTAGAAAGTAATCTTGCTTAATTTTCCCAAAAGTTGGTAAAATGAGTAATAAATGCACATGTATGTAAATTAAATGAGCTTTTCTAGGTGAGGAGAAATAAGAGAAGGAGAAAGATAACTACCTTTTAATATATATAAAGTATTTTGTAGATTTTTAATGTTAACACAGAGAATTAATTCCAAAGCTCTAGGACTGTGACTTTTAATTGTTGGTCTTAACTTTCTTACGATTTAAAAGTCAAAGTGGAACAGATACAAATGAGATTTAAATGATCATTTATGTATACTGTGAAGTAAATCACCATTGTGTACTTTGAAAATTAAAACCTCATTTTTGCCAAATGGTAGTGATCTGGAACATTAAATTAGGCCCTCAACCAAATGAGGAAATCAATTGTTTCAAAATGCCACACATTATTATGACAACAACAATATCAAGATATGGTAAGTAACTATGAACATTTCTTGGAACTAGAGGAATGATGTAGAAGATGAGCAAAGTGTTAGGTTTACGTTTGTTAGTGGGGATCAAAAAACATTGTGTATTTCTTGTATGTTGACATCTTGTATAGAGAAGGTTGTAATAACTATAGATGAAATACTATAGCAATGATAGAACAGTAATTTTGCTGAATCCATTGGATGATTATTTTTGAAACAAACAGATAAACTGATATAAGGTAACCTAAAAGGACATTTGAAACTCTGATTTACAAAGTTGTCTTTCAAAATACAAAGAACTTTTGTTGGGAAAGTCATTTTAGTAGAATTGTGGATTTGGCTTTAAAGGTGGATAAGTAGGTATGGGTTTACTTAGCTTTCAATAATTCATTGTTAGACTTTCATTAAAGAGATTTGGAAACTTTTCTCAGATACTGTCATCACCATTTGTGTGGATAAATCTATGTCTAGGTGAATATGAGGTTACCGTGTTAGATAAGCTTAGATACATCACTTTTCACATGTTCATTAAGTTCATTATTAATGAAGTAAACTATTTCCTTTCCTAGCTCATTTAACACCTTTCTATGACTGTAATACCTTTCTGTGATTGTTATTCTTTAAATATGAAGCAATGAAATACTTGCTGAACAGAACTATTTGCTTAAGAGCCCCTGGGTCATTGCAAACAGATGATAACTGCAGCAATTCCCCTTCCAAAGGCAAAACATACTGAGTGTCTGAGGGAGGGGGCAAGGAGGAGGTCAGTGGAGAAGAGAATGTACTTTGATGTCTTTGCCGATTTAGGGCAAACCTGTGTTTTGAATATCAGACACTTGTGGTATGATAATATCTTTTCCCCAGTGCTCCAGGCACTTTCATTTCTATTGACCTTCTCAGCAAATGTAATGCATCAACCCTACTGTCTTCTCTGAGGCATCATGCCACCTGCATATCACCTTCCAGTTTTAACACTATCAGCCCCCCGTTGTTTCTTTCATCCTATACTCTTTACAACAGAAGGGCTTACTCCAGAATCTTTGAAGACATTGGAATCACCTTGTCAACTGAGAAAAGTATTTTTACTTTTCAGCTAGAAATTTTAAATACATGCCAAATTTGTTTCTACGTTACACTTTTTATGGATAGAAAAACACTTTGTAACTATATTCTGGCTTATACCGAATATCAAGCTATTTGGTAATATGTACTTAGAATTATATCACTCAAGCAATAATTACAAATTCAGGGAATCAAATTTGCATGCATCTTTGTTAATGTTACTAATACTTTCTAGGTCTTGAAGTTAAGTTGTCTAGATTCCTAGGCTCCAGTCTTCTTCTGACTTGAAAAATAAAGGGATTTATGAATAGCCCTATCAGTCTATAGCTTTGAGGATGCGAAGGACTGAGCAACTAGTTCTCTAATCTCTGTAGAGGTGATGGATGTCACAGCAGTCTGCCTCTCGTGTAATGTTTAAGGCTAGTCAGGAAGACAGGAATAAGTATTTCAACCTGTGGGTCAAAAGTCTTCCAGGAGAGAGAGACACAAAGTCACATTTCTCCTCTTGTAAAAATGGTTGTGATATAAGAGGCATACATGTTTCCTTTCTCTTACATATTGTAGTTGTATTGTATATTTAGCCTCAGCATACAGAAATTATTATAATCTTGACACGAGAGAAAGCTTTAAATTACTGTTCCTACATAGTTCAGAAAATATTTTGTAGAGATAAATGTTTGATGGAAAGATATAAACTCAAATTTTACTCAGGGTTTTCAAAATACTAAAAAAAAAAAAAAAAAAGTAATCATAAAAGCTGGGCTTCTCTTTCAAATATTTTCTTGTCTCCCTTAAGATTTACAATCCCATCTTTAGCCCGTCTCTGCTTCCAGTAGCCAGTTTCTATGGCCAAGTTCTGTGTTCAGGGTGAAACTCTAGTTTCGGAGCATTCTGGCTCTTGAGAATCTGAGTGCAATGTGTCTTTTTGATGGAGAAAAAGTGTTTTGCGTGAAAATATTTTGCTTCCTATGTTTTATAACTAGAAATAACATACTCTAGAAGTAGCTTTTCCAGGCACATAAAACATTAAAAAAGAGAGAGAGCAAGAGAAAGAAAAAGAAAAATGATAAAAGGCAGCTTCAGGGATAACTATTTCTGATTTACAGGTAGGAGGAACTTCTGACTTGGGCACAATTACTGGAGCACTTTTCTGTTGACATAAACCAAGAACAATTGAAAAAAGAAGGGTTGTATTTTGAATCATGCCATGATTAAGTGGCTTGTAACTGAAAAACAAACAATTGCTTTGTTTGTTAATGAGAAACCTTAGGTAAAAATTGCTGGTGGGAAGAAGCTGAAGAGTCCACTGCTTTTTGCTATGTAGTGTCAAATACCAGAATTAACCAAATCTTGGCTTAGTCTCCACTTGACAGGGTGAACTTGGGCTGTCATTTCCCTTTGTTAGACTTGGTTTTCTTGTCTGTAAGACTGGTTATGCTCACAAAGTACCTGTCTAGATCTCTGAGTCAAGAGTTTCAAAAGAAACTACATTATGCAAACCCTATATGGTTGATTCCATTTGAATTGTAGCTACAGAATGACTTGACTTTGACTTCTGAGGGGTTAGAGGTTTGTAAATAGCATTTGCCTGTCTAATAAAGCGAAGAAGCAGTCTTAATTCTTTTAGAATTGAGTAGGAAATTTGTCAGCTTGTTTTCCTTCAGACAACTAGGCAAAAGTATTGGTTTAATTATAATCTGTGTAACTGCGTAGTTTGTATAAGGCTGTCTATCTGTGACTCATAGAATATTTGCTACAGCTTTGATAGATGTTGAAATACTGCCATTTTGTTAACAAGAAACAAATGGTGTTAGGGTACTTAGATTCTCACTTTTTTTGAGTCATTTATAGAACAGTGCATTTAAAAATAAAGTGCATGTACATAACGCTACTTAGTCATTGGAATAGACTTACTTTCTCCTTCCAGCTGTCTTCTTCCCTGGGTGGGCACACTCAGTGAGAATATGCTAGAAAGGAGAGGGTTTTGGGATCTCTCTGGGATGAAGGAGAACACTTCATTAGGGAACTTCTCAAACTTATGGAGAATTTACTTTTCTTTTGAATTTTAAGGAAAGTTGATTGGCAGGAGGCAAAATATAAAGACAACATGATGTAAATTAAAATTTGACTCCTTAGGAAGTAATTTGGTTTAGAAGATTGTGCTTAATTACACAATATTACTTAAGGGTAGCTGAAGAATACGTTTTTTGAAATAATAAATGCCAGATGTAATTCTTGATGCATAACTACAGCAAGTGACCGTAAATGCCTTCCTTAATTGCGACCCACCTTGAGTGGAGCATTCCCTGGTCTCTGTCTGCTCTTTGTCTTGGGGACCTGAATTTCTTTAGGGGCCTAGATTCCCTCTTTGCAGGGAATTTCACTAATGTGTCTCACAAAGTCAAGGGATGCAGCTCTGGCAGTTCCCCCCCGACAGACAGCTCTTCTTCCTGCTTTCCTCACGCTCCCGGGCTCAGATCTCATCCTTGCCTATGTCTTAGATTCAGTTATTCACCAGCGCTTGTTTTGTCTTTTATACATCTTCTCCAGCCATACCTCCTCTTCTCATCCTAGTGAAAGCACCTTAGTTCAAGTCCTTATCAGAATACTCCTTGAATCTCCCAGATGCACTATGATGAGCCCCTCCTCTGAGCATCTGTACTGCATCCTGCTACCAGATTCATTGTCCTAAAAGATACTTTGAACATAGCACCTACCACTTTCTGCTCAAAAACTTTTAAGGATACCATACTGTATATAAAATAAGCCTAAAATACTTAGTATGGCAAAAAATCCTTTTACAATCAGTTCTCATACTGCCATTCCAGTTGCTCCTTCAATCTCTGCCCTGATTAAATAAATTATGGTTTCCAAGTATCGACATTCCCCCCCCCCATTCCATAGTATTAAATGATGGGCCCAATTCATATACTAATGCATTATATACTTAGGAAATTTTCCCTTTACTCTTGAATCTTTATTTTTGTTTAGAAAGTCCTTCCTAGGTTATAAACCCTTTAAGTACAGTATCTGTGCAAACTTTGGCAAGTTACTTAAACTTGCTGCATTTTAATTCTCAAGCACAAAACAATTACACTATAAAAAGCATTGCTTCACAGAGTTTTTCAGAGGATTTAATGAAATAATAATGCTCAATGAATACAGCCTATAAATTTTTCATTATCTGTATAATGCTCAATGAATACAGCCTATCAATTTCTCCTTATCTATACATAGAAAATGGGTGCTTAGTAAGTATTTTTGATAAGTGTGTTTTGATATTTAATTTGACTTTTATAATCTCAGTTATTGGAGGATAAGACTGGTATAAAGAGGAGAGAGCTTGGTATAAAAAAAATAAGAAATAACAAGAAAATAAAGTCAAGAGGAAAACTCAAATCTCTACTATGTCCCGAGATAGTAATGATCTCAGCAACTATGTTTAGGGCAAATTTGAATAGCTAAATATCAACGAATCCCATACAACAACAACAACAAAAGAATAGCTAAACGATTTATTCTAGATGAAATAAAGTATCCTGAGATTACAATATAGGCTTACATGTATTTTCCTTAGAATTATGGCAGCAAATTTTAATGACTTTATATAGTACAAGCTGGGTTTTAGGAAGAGTTTATCACTAAAAAATGCTTCTGGGAGAGACATTACAGTCTGACCAGAGACCCTAGTTTATTCTCCTTGTTCAGGGCTGCTGACTTCAGGAGGCTCCCAGTAATTGTACGGGGAGTGTCAGGATCTATTGTCCTTGTGGCTTATGAACCCAACCCCTGAAAGGCAGCAGAGGTATAGCTCCGAGAGATGTGGGAGATGGACATTCCGTAACAAGGGAGCTGCCTGCCTGACTTTGTCTAGATCAGACCCGTGTCACACAGGTCCTTGTCAACTCACTGTGTGGTGCTTATCTTTTTCTTTTATTGATAGGGACTAAGTATTACTTCTTTCAGTTGGGTTTTTGTAGTGACAATACTTTCCTCATCCTTTATGTACCCCGTGCCCCTCCTCACTTCCTCTGATCTAAGTCTTCCTGTCTTGACTATGGTTGGTAATCTGAACTGTAGTCCCTTGACCTGCTATTTACTCCTATTGCACACCTGACATGTCCACATCATTGGTCTCTCCCACTGTGGCTCCTGCATTATGACATTTAGCTCCTGATGGATTTATCACTGCCACACCTATGGAAAGAAATACAGAGGCACTCCAATCATTTTATATGGTTTTTTAGAAGACATTCTTAGAACATCTATTTATTTCAAGATAGAAAGAGCAATGTGCCTGGTAATAGACAAATATTATACATTCACCTGTGATTTTCTGTTGGAAGAAACAGTCTCAAAAAGAATGAATGAGGAGTCTGAGCAAAATAAACCTTAACTCCCTTATTTGAACTTGAAAGGGGTAGGGATGTCAATGAGGAGAGACCCAATATGGTCAACTCTAGAATCTACTGAGAGAAAATTACCTTAGCTTTGCAAGTTTTCCTTGCAAGTTTCTAGATTTCATATTACCTTCATCTTAAGACACTTGCTACTATACGCCTAGATGAATTTCTCTCATAATTGATTCCAGTTGCCTGTACTTCTTACCTTGGGATAGTGTTTGTTGATGGTTGTGTCTGGAATATAAAGCATTATTCTTCTATGAGAAAGAAGACGACATTTCATAGGATGTCGAAAATTGGAAAAGTCCATAAGATGTGATACAAATTCCAAATTTAACTAGAATTATAAAACACTAAATATGATTTTTAAAAATTATAGAACCCAAGAAATAGTCATTAAAAAGTTGCAGTTTCTGGATATCTGTTTGTTAATCGCAACCCAGTTCATCCATATATATGTGTATGTATGTGTATATGTGTGTATATATATATTTTTTTTTCTTTTTTTCTTTTTACATTTCATTGTGAACTCAATTTAGTTAGCTAATACTCCTAGAGGGTAGATAATTTACTTTATTGCATAATGTCAGATGAAAATGAACCAAAAAAGCACAGCTGGTTCATACGTTAGGGCAAATACATTTGTTATTATATGTCTATAAAACTTAATGTGGGGTAAAACCAATGAATCTGAAATCTAGTGGATTGACATTTTTTATTAAAGATTCAGCTATTACTATTTATTAAAGATTCAGCTATAAATTTTGCAGTAGCTTTAGAAGATGAATAAATGAATATTTATTCATAAATGATATTTATAGGTAAGCATACTACTTATAGATAAGACTTTTCATGCTTTTCTGAAGGGTTATACAAAAATGATATGAATTCATTGTTATGGCATGGAAGATTCTCAAGACGGCTCCTTAGTGTTTTTTACATTGTAAAATGTTAAATTATGTTTAGCATTTTTGGGCTTCAAGACTTTCTGTTTATTTGAAATTGATAAGCAGATATTTTGATAAATAGGCAATTCTTATTTAAATAACACAATGTTAGTGATGAGGGATGGCTGTCTGGGTAATTAAAATTCTGTTTTATTTGTTTTGGGAGATAGAAATGATCCTTTGGGTAGTAAGTTAACAGCTATATGGACTGATTTTTACCCTTGAGAGAAATAGTTGGTCTCAAAACCATTGACCCAGATCCTAAGACATCACTTGCAAGAGTAAAATAGCAGTTGGTCTTGAGGAGGGATAGAAAAGATATTGTAACTATGCAAAGTCCATCACTTTTCCCAGAAAAGTGATTCAAAGCCAGTACCCTACTATGCATGAGAGCTGGTTAGTATATTTTTCACCTTCCAGGTACTAGCAGGTGTATCTTAATTACCTTTTGCTTACTTTTGGTTACTGTTGCAATTCTCCTGGGGGTCCAGAGAACGCAGCAGTGAGCTATGAAAGAAGGGGGACAGGAAAGTCACGGGCGATAGAAGGAAACATACCCACAACATCCGCAGTGAAGAAATCCCAGTGCACTGAGGTGACCGTGTTTATATTCGCTTGTTTGCCGTATGCCTTAAGCTATCTGAGGGATGTTTCTGCTCCTTCTTGATTGTTCTTGTCCTAATTAGGCATCTAGAAGACACTTGGCATCTAGGGGTTTCCCCTGGGTTAATTACAGAGCCGGAAGCAGCTTTTGCCAGAGAAGTGAAGTTTGATTCAATTTCATGCAAGATGTGCCTGTATGGGTTTAGTGTGTGGTTACTTGTTTAGAGACCTAAAGCAGTGGTTCTCAACCTTCCTAATGCTGCAGCCCTTTGATACAGTTCTTGGTTCTCCCAACACCGTCCCCTCACCATTTCATCCCGTCTGAATGTCGAGTGCCTGTACCTGCCTTCTATTCTGCACTAGACTGTGAGTTGCTAGGGGGCAAGTTGTATGCCATTGTTCTCACTGCAAAGCTGGTCAAAAGCTTGTAGGCTTTTGCTGTTAGGGGTTGGAGGGAGGGGTGAAATAAAGTGGTTCTGATGGAATATAAGAGAGCCGTTCCCCGTGTTTGGCATTATTAGTACAAAAGTAGCATTTAAAAGAGTTTTTCTTGGTATTGTGAGGAGGAGAGGGTGATATATAATGTGATTGCTGGCGAGAGAGAATATTCTAGACAGGAAAAAATGCTTATGGGAGAAAAGTAAACAACAAAGTTTTTGTGACTAGAGCACAGGATGCTGTTTCTGTTGTTATTTAAGAAGCCTTTCTGGGCACTTTGCTAATAAGTTCTGCAGAAAAAAATGTGAAATGAATGAATAGGGCACTTGCCTTCACAAGCTCTCACACCCGTTTGGAGGGAGGCATGAACATGAAGGGGATGAATGATAAGATTGCAAATGGCAACACTGATGGTTCAGTAAGGAGGAAATTCAAGTATGTTTTACTCAAGCAAAGAGAGAGAGAGGGAAGAGGTGTCCTGGGTTAGAGCAGAGAACATATGGTTAGGAGTAGGGCTGTCATTTTCTGAAGTGACAAAAAAGGAGTACGTTTTTGTGGAAGGAAAATACCACCGCCGTTTGTTGAAATTACTTGTTTGAACAACTCGTGCATTTTGATCTCACAGTGGACAGAGACTATTGCTGTTTTACTCACCCTTGTATCCCCCCAACATAGGACAGCTCAAAACGCAGCTGGTGCCTCATAAATATTTGTTGGGTGAATGAATAAAGTATCGCTGTTTCCAAACAGTCAGTATTTTTAAAAACTTTTTTAAAAAGCTAGTTTGATTTCTCTTCAAGAGGCCTTTCACTACCTTATCACCACCAGCAACCCACTCTGTGCTGACCATGCTATAGACAGTACTGGGGTCACAATGGTCTTTTTTTAAATGAGGGGCTTTCTTTCCTCAATAAGAGGAAGATGCAGACGCCAGGCTTGGTGTGAGCCAAACATGACAGAGTAGATTGAGCTGTTTCTCTAATGTCAGTATATTGATTAATACTTTGGAATCTATTAAATACTTATCCTCCAAATTGCGATCAGATATTTCTCACCAAAACCCTGTGACTCAATTTTCATCTATCAAGGAAGGAAAGGTTATGCAACCTCAATTACAATCTTGGAAAACTGTCAACAAAATATGATTAATAGGCACTGCTTAATTGTTTTAAAAAAAATTCTAGGCAATCTTTCTTGCTTTCCCCCTGAAACAATAGCCTCGTAGGAAATTCAGGAATAAAATAGAAAAGTCAGCCCAAATAGTTTCTAAAGACACCATGGCAGGGTAGTGGCCTTGAATGAAAACGATAATTCCTCGTGTTTCCCCTATTGTGCCGTTAAATCTATAGAGTTCTTTGGCAAACAGAAGCTTGTGTTGTACTTGTTGTTATATGCCATGTAACACGTTTCCTTTTTCACTGTTGGATATACAAACAGCCACATACACAACAGAAGGGGGTTACTTCTGCTTTTGTGTTCAGGTGTTTTTAAATATATACATCATGTGAATTTCAAAAAATATCTGCAAGTTAATAGCAATGTTAAATTCTTTAGGGAATTGGCTGCTGTTGTCTGGAAAATTGTACAAAATACCTTTGTGAAGCAGCACCTACCATTGATTTCTTTATTGTTTAATGTATGGACTTGTTTATACTAATGTATAACTGGATTTTTCTTGAAAGTAGTGGACAGCTTGGCTACTCCGAGGGCTGCTTTTCAAAGGGGCTGTCTTAAGTGTTAGCACTGCAATAGTTTTGCATCTCGGAGTTTTGGCAATGACCTCTAGCACTATCACAGTAAGGAAATTAGAGGACTTGGGTAACAAGATTCTACATTCATGTTCTTTCTGTGACCTGACCATTATCCCCAAGCAGGGAAATGAAGCAGGGTTTGTTCAGTTAGGGAATAACTCATAAAAGCAGAACAGGCCAGCTTGTCTAAAAGGTAAACAGGCCATTAGAGCTGTGAGTCTCTCTTCTGAATCTCGTATAGACTTGCCTTATCTCTTTCATATTATTCTCCATACTTTTTTTTTCATAGAATACTTTTCCCTATTAAAACATAATGATTTTGTTTTTCATTCTCTTTTGATTATTCTAAACATGAAGATAATTATTCCATGTATCAATGGGATCATCTATAAAAAAGACTATGAAGCAAAACTGAACAAAGAATGATAGAGCTTTCCAAAGAACTGGACAAAAGATTAGGAAGGTTAAGTGCAGAGTAGGAGGGAAAGGATCTTCTGCTTCGCCCTCTGCTGGCCAAGAAATTGATGGCACAACTCTAGCTTCAATATCGCAGTTACACCAAAAGGTTATATAATGATATTTTAAAATCTTTGGGTTTTACATTTTTTCTCAGTAGTGATGGATGAGCCAATCTTTCCTACCTCACACCCACTTTTAAAAATTATGAATTCTTTTCGGACTATCTCTTTAACTGTTTATGTGGATTTGAGTTTCCCTATTGGTAATGTTTGAACCTCTTAGAAAATGAAAAATAGCTTAAAAGGAAATAAAGTAGGGGTGTTAAGAGCAGAAAAATACTTTTTTTTTTTTTTAATTTGGTAAGATGTCAGGACCACAACATGCGGATGGTTGGGGAAAAAAGAAAAAGAGAAAAACCAACCCTTATCCTTCCCCCCTTAGAATGCTGATGCTTTGTTAATCTCAGATTTTCCCACATGTCCCAGAAGAGTTAGGCCTCATCATTTATTAACATAGCTAGTCATCAGGTTCTTGAAAGTTGTGGCAGGTCAGGAAAGACCTGAGTCTATTGGGCACATGAACAGAAGAAAGAATCATAAAGCAGCACAGAAAAGGTGAACAGAGTAGCAAAGATGAGATGAGGGTTTGAGGAACAAAAATCCATTTATTTCACAAAGCTCATATTGTCAGGGTGGGGCATTTCTGTGTTCCTTAGCACCAAGGTTCAGAACAGCTGGATGAGAGCTCCATTAGGTGCTAATAAACCTTGCACTCGGGATGGTGTGCCACACTTGAAACACAGCTGAGACACTTAGAATCTGCCTTGCAGACAAAATTTATAATGAGGATACAACAAGAATCATTTCTTAAGTTCTGTACGATATACTCACACTAGGCGTTTTCAGTACTATATTTAGAATATTTCTTTTAATATTTTGCATATTCAATACATAATGAAATGGATAAGCAGGCAGTTTAAATTATCTTTTCACTGACCTAAGTATATTCTTTTTATATTTTCATGTTATCTATACAGACAATGACAGAAGGTTAAGTCTTTGGAGTTTCCTAACCTATATATTTAGATGTGGGCACCACCATGTTTAGAATAGTTTTTGTTGGGAAAAGTGCTTAATTGTGCCAGGCCACAGTTTTTTCCCTGTCTCTACGACAAGAATAAGTGTGGCATATTTTGTAGAGGATTGTGGTCATGATTAAATGAGATCATTTTTAAATGCTTTAGCATCGTGCCTGGAAAAGAGCAAGTAAATATTAGATGGCAATTACTATTGTTCTTTGTTACCCATTAGCTGTCTCTGCTGCTTATGCTGTGAAAATTAAGATATTTTGTGGATCTGAAGTTGTCCAACTTGCAGGTCACAAGTGGGGCATATTCAGAGACAGTTTGACATCTATGAACTAGAACCTGTGCCCAAACAGGAACCAAATTCTCTTCTACTGAGGACCCTTCCCTGAGTTTGATTCAATGGAATGAGCACGTCAGTCCTGGAGGCATCACCCCCTGGCATTCATTCTGTCCACCTATATGCCATTCAAACCCACTTGCTTCAAATGGTAAGTTAACACGATTTGAGATAGCTCCTTCAAGGCTCTTCTTGGGAGAAATCTCTCTTCTTGGGAAAACTTACATGAAGAAGGTTGTTGGAATGAATTAGAGCCCCTGTAATTGTAGCTGGTCTCAAGGTGACGTCTTATCTCCTTATGCGTTCTATTTTAGACCCTCCTACCCCACCCCACCTTCCGTCCCCTCCCCTGCCTACGGCTAGCACCTCTGCTGATCTAACTGGCTTACTTGATAAAGTGACCATATTATTGTCCCTAAAAGGTGTGCACCTTGGTCATCTTGCCATTCCTGTCCATTTACAGTCAGATTGGGCAAGGGATTATGAAGAGTTTCCTCAGTGGCTTCTCTGGGTGCCAAATGTATTCCTCCTTGTCCCCACGGTGTAATTTCAGTCCTATCCTCTCCTAATGATCAGAGTCCTCCTGCCGAGTGTATCTTGGCATCTATATCTTAAGATTTCATGGTATTTTCTCTGGGTCTCCTGGGAGGAGCAGTCCCTCTGTGGGAACTAAGTCCTCTGTAATCACAGTGACAAAGTTGGGAGATGGGAATAAATACTCTAATGGTAATAAATAGGGCCACTCCTTTCACTCCAGACTCACATATTGTATTTTATCTGCTGACCAGCACACACGATAGCCATGGATTTAGAGTACATACTGCATTCTGAATTATGGGACCCTTTCCTCTTAGGGTATCATTTATATGCTGGTAATTCAAATGTAACTTCAAAGGCTATTTATTTATTAGTCTAGAATCTTCTGGGCTTTGATTGATAGCATTAGTGGAGTCCATGGTCATAGGCCTAATGCTCTGGAATAGATTCACCTCTAAAATGAAATTCTATGGATGGGAAAGGCAAACTTATATCTGGAATTGCATTGATTTCAATTATAATGAAATACTATCCTTTCCAGAGTAGAAGTCCGAGGTAATCAATTGCTACCAAATGACTGGTCAATATTCTTGAAAGATATTGTATCAGGTGCTCAGCATTGATCTCTGTTGCTGGCAGGTTGGATATTTGGCAGCGGTGTTACCTAGATCAGCCTTCATGAATTTTATTGGAGAAGCTATCTTCAACCTCCTGGTCCTCCAGCCATTATTTCTTCTGCTTATATAAATTAAATAATGTCTTTGGATGGGTATGCATCCACTTGCCTCCAGGAACTGCATTCTATAACCATCTCCATAGCCCTGAGTCAGGCCTCTCTGGCTGCTACACTAATGTTGTGGCTTATTCTAATAATCACACCCAAATTGTTTTTGATAATTAGTTGCTACGATCTAACATCAGTTGTTTTGGGATCTTATCATTCCCATTGTTATCAGAGCCTAGCCTATAGAAACAGCCTGGCCTATAGAAAATAGCCACCACTGAGATGTTCAACAATCCATTGAGAAACTCACTATCACGTTGCTTATCTCATTGATAAATGGTGTGTCCTCCTGTGGAATATTCTTGGCTGGAGATCAGGCATTACATAAATACAGGGTGTTCATAAAGTTCATGTGCAATTTACTATGTTAAACTATTTTAAATTGCACACAAACTTTATGTCCCTGTATATGTAATAGTTTATTTTAAATTGCATATGAACTCTATGCATAGAGTATATGTATATATATATATACATATATATATATATATACATACACATGCTCTAATACTTTCACTTCTTTGAGATTTATTATCTCTTTCTTTACGATTTTCAAAACAATTTCTTCTTAATGCAGATTGAGCTTCCAAGGACCAGTATAATTTTCTGTTCACATATCTCCCATGCCTCTTGCCAAGTGTTAAATTCAGTATCACCGGGGAGTTCTTCCATAGTGACAAATTCTTCTCTACTCAACTTTGTATACTTCCCAATTGATTCAGCACTGACAGAATCCTATCCACGGATATTCCCTCAGTTCCTGTGTGTGCACATATGTTGGTGAGGTCCCACAGCTTTTTCAACATGCAGTGTCTTCCCTCCATTAACAGAGTCTGCCATTCCTCAGCTGGACTATCTTGTGACTTTACCCTCATGATTGGTCTGGACGTCCAGGGGATGTTTGTGATAGGTCTTGATGGTGGATACATAGATTTTCTTGCAGAACACCATATGGTCTTCAAGCAAGTATGGAGTGCTAGCCCCTACTTGGGGGAGAAGTCCACTTTTTCATTCTTCAAGGATTCAGGAAAATCTAGAGATTCAAGAGTTTTAAGTGATTGAACCTAGACATTCCATCTTATGATTCTAAATTCTTTTCTTTTCCCCAGTTAAGGCCCCAGAGTTAGCATAGCCAGGTTGCCCAAGGTGAGAGTTAAACCTCTGGAGATTTATAACTGTTATGATTAATTCCTGGGCCTGGTGCCCAGAGTTCTCTACATCTGCTGCAAGAGATGAGAATTTGTTTATGTCATAACATGGAGTTCTTCTATCATTACACTTAGCCTTAAATTAGTACTTAATCACTCTTAGCTTTTCATTGTCTTTCTTTACTACATCAAGAGGTCCCAGAAATAGTTACTATAACCTACAGTGCTAATAACTTCTTCCTTTGGACCTCTCAAGTACCTGAGGTATCATATGCCCTAATTCATTCCCTTCTACTGGTATCCCACTCAAGTGGGACCCACCCGAGTCTACCAGCAGTGAATTTTTTTTTTTTTTTTTTTAGATAAAATCTCACTCTGTTGCCTTGGGTTGAGTGCCATGGCATCATCATAGGTCACAGCAATTGCTCTGGGACTTGAGCAAGTCTCTTGCTTCAGCCTCCCGAGTAGGTGGGACTACAGGTGTTTCCCCATGACACCTGATTAGTTCTTCTATTTTTATTAGAGACTTGGTCTCACTTTTACTCAGGCTGGTCTTGAACACCTGAGCTCAAGCAATGCATTTGCCTTGGCCTCCCACAGTGCCAGGATTACGGGATTATAGGCATGAGGTACCATGCCCTGCCCCAGAAATGAAAATTTTAATACCACTGCTATATTACACCACAGGCTATCAGTTTCTTACATAGCATCAGTAATTAAGCTCTTATATCCAGTCCAGCAGAGGATACAGATAACGTATCTCATTTAGAGTTACTTTCTCAGTTCTCCCTGGATGTCATCTTTCTTAGATCAGGTTCTGTGGGAAACAGACTTTAAATGTGATATATGTGCAGAACTTCTTTTGGATTTAGGTAGAGGGAGAAGCTAAACTCCCTTTATGCATTTGCAATAAAGGTCTCAACCAATCTCATAGGAAGATCTGATGTTGGGATAGTCCCTGTGTTAAAGCACGGGGGCCAGATGTTTGAATATACTTATCCATTAGTCATTGGATGTGGACTTCCCCATGGGAGGGAATGACCATGACCATAGACCTTTCTCAGAGGACTCAGCTGTGAGTCCTTGGCAACCAACATACCACTTAAGGAAGTTAGAGGAATAAGTGACTTAGTCCTGAAAGGCGGGGAGAGGGGTATCTGTGTGGTGCATCACAGCTGTTTCATATCACATCTTTCCATTGATTATGACAGTAGACATGGACAGGAGTCTGGAATGCAAATATGGTTGACATTACATTGACTTTAGTATCAAGGAATTTGGAAAGAGTATGAAGTCTAGGCTATTCCTTTCATGTTCTTGTCCCTCCAAAGGCATAGAAGTTACTCAGAGGATAGTCTCATAATTATTTTTAAAAAATCTGTGACATTTGTGAAAAATAGCAGATTGTAGTCACTGAATGTAAAACAAATAGTCTTTTCTAATTTCCTATAGCATTCTTCTGGGTCTTTGCTTTATAAGGTCTAGGCTGAGTCAGGGCACCAAAAAAATACAGACACAAGCTGAGTCTTAATCTTAGTGTCATTTTACGGGAGGGAATTTACCTTCCTTTGTGAGAAGGGGGATTGGATGGATAGACATTGTTGATTTTTACCCCCAGGGTTAGTATAGCTATAAAAATTTTCATGTTATCTCCTTACTTTTTTCCTATTTTCTTATTTCAATTACACTTCATCTACACTTGCCGTAGATCAAGTTATCAACTATATCTTGTAGTTGTGATTATTTATTCCCAGATATTCTTTGAGCTAAGAGCTGCCTGATGCTAAGCATGTTGCAGTTTTAAACCAAAGAGATTTTACAGGTATAATTTGGTATAACCTAATTAAAAATAAAAAATTATTTAAAAATGGAACCAGATGCTTGAATTCTTTATTGGGGGCATATATTACCTGTCATTATATGCAATGTACTATCTCATTAATAAAAAATCTAAACGATAACTTGCTAGTAGGCTTTTTGAAAATTCTTTTATTGATTTACTTAAAAAATACCCCAGAATAAAAAAAAGAAAAGATAAAATTGCAGCCTGTTTATTGTGACTCTAATTTAAATTTTACGTATAAGTGCCACACCCATTTTGCTTTGGAAACATAAATAATTGGCTCTCAACCAAGTCAAATGAAGTTCCATTGTGTGAGAAGAATTAATTACACTGGATCTAATACTCTAAAAGGGAAAGGAAGAAGGAAACTAATTATGTAAGCATCCAAGTTCTGGTCTGTTGCCACTCTGTGCAACACTCATTAAACGTTAAAATTATTACTTTTACTACAGAACAAGGACTCATTTAGAGTTTGGCACGATCAGTGAGGAGAAAAGAACATCTAGGAAGTCTTATCAACAGACAAGTGTAAAAATGTGCGATGAGGACTCAGTGCATTTATGTTTGTTAATGTAGATAGTACAATATCTGAAATATTTTAGAATGTACATAAAAATGTTTAATTTTTTGCAGACTTTTTTTCCCCCTAAGAGAATACAATAACTTTGAGTGAGCATTGATGAGTGCCTTAAATAAGAGAGTGTCTCTGGAAGTGAAAAGGAGGTAGAGGGAGTGAAATAAATTAAAAAGTTAGGGACCATGAGATTTAGAAACTGGTTAGAGGAGTAGGGCAAAGAAATGAAGGCATCAAGGGAGAACTTAAGAGAAAGAAGTAGGAGAATGCTGGTTTTTTAAATAAGTATTTTATGAGAAATTTAGGAGCCATTGTAGCTCATGGGCAAAGATGAATTTGAGAATATTAAATTTATGATGTTAGTGGTCATTCAGACCAAACTGATCAATAGACAAATAAGAATTAATGCAAAGAAGAGATAATAGATGCAGATGTATTGACTTGAGGAAGAAAAGTCTGAAAAGAGGAATAGAGGGCAGTGAAAGACCTTGTAATGGCTTCTTTGTAAAGAAGAAAACCTGTTGAAATTACATCTTACGACATTTCAGACAAAACCTACAGTGGCCCCAGACTTCGACCTAGAAATCAATCAGAACAAAAGGTGGCCAATTCCTCCATAGCCATCTGGTCTCTCATTTCTGCTTTTGTCCCACTGTCTGTACTCTTTTCTTCTTCTGAAAATATGTTTTCATCACCCTACTTTTATAAGGCTCAAACTTGATGCCTAGTCACAATTTTATGTTACTTTCTTGTTGAAATGCCTGAAAAGATTTGATGAAAATTCTCCACGTTCCAACTCCGAATTTCCATGAGAGAGAAACTTACTGGCTCATTTTTTGATCACGTGAATACCTAGATAGAAATAGCTGTGATCAAAGGGAAGTTCTAAGAGGCCATGGTGTTATGGAAATAGCATAATATAAAGGAAGCCTACTGGTTAACGGCTTCACATGTAGTGATACAGTTAGGGGAAGATCAAGGTTTTATACAAATATTGTGCATGCCCAATAGCAAAGAAATATTAGTAGAGTTCTGGGACTGGAACTGGATGGCAAGAAGTTGGAGATGGATGGACTCAGGCAGGAGTGGGGAGAGACGTGTCTCCATTGTGCTTTTGAGGAGTGAGTCGGGAGGTGCAATAGCTCAAGGAAGTAATGCTCTGAAAGAACCGCTGAAGGCTTTTCCTTACTTGTTTTTCATTTAGAATAGGGAAGATGGGAACATACTTATTGCTTAGGTTGGATGGACCCCATAGGGAGAAATGGACTTAAAATGTAATCAAGAGAAGTAATTGTTAGAGCATAGTTCTAAAGGTAGTGAGAGGTGATACAGTCAAGAATGTAGAAGGAGATCTGATCCTTGGAAAGGAGGAATTATTGTGTCCTAGAAATGTATAGAAAATGTACTTTACTGAAACAAATATCTTTCTGGATTGTTCCAACTGGACGGCATGGAACATGTGGAACACTTTAGTCTGCCTTTAATGGAGGAGGTGTTTCTGTATCAGAGGATTTCCAAACAGGTTGGAGAGGTGAGACCTAGACTTTGTGTTGAGGATTAACATCAAAAGAACCTCTGTTCCCCAACACGCTGTCTTTCTGCTTAGTTCCTCACGGCTTTGATTTCACAGGTCAATGGCTTTTTCTGTGTGCTGCATGCTGGGAAATGGCACTAAATGGGGCAACTAAAATACGACCCAATTTTAATACAACCATCAACTAAACCAGTTTCTGCCATTTCAGAAAGTTACTTCTCATGTGCTGTTTGCAGTGTTAAAGTACATGCTATGTTTGTATTTGCTTACGTATACATTTTTATTAGAGTAAGGTCAACTGTGAAATGCATGCTTCTCACGTTTACAATTTAAAGAATTTTTAAAAAATAAAAACACCACCCTGATTAAGATACAGTATATTTCTATTGACTCCAAAGTTTTCTGATGTCCCCTTCAAGTCAGTCCCATCCCTTATAAACAGCTTTTCATATTTTTATCATAAATTGGTTTTCATTGAACTTAATATCTAAGAATTGTTGAGTATGTATTCTGTGCATGGCTTACCTTTCTCAGCATGTTTTTGAGATTCCCCACATGTAATAGGGTTCATTCTTTTTTTATTGCTGATTAGTGCTTCATTATTCAAATAATTTATATATCCATCCTCCTGAGGGATATCTTTTTTGTTTTTTGGCTTTTATGAAGCAAGCTACCATACAAAATCTTATACATGTTTTTTTTTGGAAAATATGTCTATTTCTCTTGGGTAAATACTTAAAAATGCAATTATAAATCATAGGAAAGTATAGGTTTCACTTTATGAGATATTAGGGAAATTAACATTTTTCTAAAGTAATTTTCTTATATACTGTCCCCTGCAATGTACAAAAATGTCTGTTTGCTCCACAATTTGCTATTTTCTCTAGCATTTGGTATAAACAGTCTTTATTGTAGTCATTTTTGTCTACATAAAAATGTCTTGTTTTTATTTTTAATTTTCATTTTCTTTGTAATGATGTAGAACACAATTCTTCTATATGCTGATTGATCATGGGAATGTCTTCTTTGGTGAAGTGTCTGTGTCTTTTGCTGTTTTTTATTTATATTGTTTTACCTTTTAATTGTTGATTTTTTGTTGTTGTTGTTGAAGTGTGTGTGTGAGAGAGAGAGACAGAATGAAAGAGAGAGAGAGAGAGAGAGAGAGAGATAGATAGATAGATAGATAGATAGATAGATAGATAGATACCAGTCAGGGGTATGTATTGTAAGGAGGATTGTACCTTGGCTCGTTTTATTAGTGGTTTTCAAAGAAGGCATGTTTTCAATTTTGGTGAACTCCAAGTTTTCAATTATCTCTTTTATATTTAGTGCTTACTTATACTTTTCAGAGATTTTGCTATGCCTTAATTTCGTAACAACATTCTTTTATATTTTCTTCTAAAGCTTTACAGTTTAGTTCAGCTCAGATTCACTCTATCTGCAATCTAAACTATTTTTCCAATATTTTTATCAAATTGTTCCATGATCATTTGTTGAAAATATCCTAATTGATATATATATATATTTTGCACCTTTTGTAAGTATCTATTTCTGGACTTTTTGTTTCAATCTTTTTGTGTCTGTTTATGTCTGTATCACAATTACTGCATCTATAGTGAATTTTGAAATTAAGTAGTATGAATCCTCCACTCTTGTTACATTTATAGACCATTTTAACTATTTCTTTTTGAGACAGAGTGTCATTATGTCGCTCTCGGTAGAGTGCTGTGGTGTCACAGCGCATAGCAACCTTAAACTCTTGGGCTTAAACTATTCTTTTGCCTCTGTCTCCCAAATAGGTGGGACTACAGGTGCCTACCACAGTGCCCAGATATTTTTTGTTGCAGTTGTCATTGTTGTTTAGCTAGCCCAGGCCGGTTTTGAACCCGCCAGCCTCTGGTGCTATAACCACTGGGCTATGGGCACCAAGCCCATTTTAACTATTCTATTCTGTTAACTCTTCACTTCCATGTACATTTTAGTACGTATTATTTTATCTCCAAATCCTCAAAAACAAATATGCTGAGATTTTGATTAAGATTCTGTTAAATTTATAGATCAATTTAAGGAGAATAGACATAATGTTGAATCTTTCAATTTATGAACATCTTTTACTTTATTTCCTTCTCTAATTTCTTTGCACAATATTTTATAGTTTTCAGTATAGAAGACTTGCACGTATTTTAGTAAGTTTCTATTTAGTAAGTTTCTTACCAAAGTTACTATCTTTAGTAAGTTTCTATCTATTAGTAAGTTTTATCATTTACTGTTTTCAAGTTTTACTTTCCATTTTTTTGCTAATAGTGAGAAACATAATTGATCTATAAAATAATTTGTCCATATTGAACTTACGTTCTTTGAACTTACTGTATTTACTTTTTTGTTCTAATAGTTATTTTGAAGATTCCAAAGATTTTCTTATAAATAATCAACTGTGGAAAAAGGCAGCTTAATTATTTCCTTTATGATGTCTGCACTTTTGATTTCATTGTTTTGCTTTATTGAATTATCTAAATCTTCCAATTCAATGTTGAACACAAATGCTAAAAGTGGATATAGTAGGCTTGATCCCTATCTGGGAGAAAGCCTTAAATAACTTTCCCATTAATTATAAGCTTACTTGTAGATCTTACTTGTAGATTTGTAGACTTTTATTTTATTAGATTGATAATCTTTACTTCTGTTTTGCTAAGTAAATTTTGTTTTTTATTTGTACAATTAGTAAGGGGTACAAATGTAATTTTGTTACTTGGATATGTTGTATAGTAGTGAAGTCTGAGAGTTTAGCATATCCATTACCCAAATAATGCACATTGTCCTCCTTAAGTTATTTATCACCCATCCTTCTCCCACCGCCCACTCTTCTACGCCTCTACATGCTTGTCATTCTACACTCTACGTGCACACATTATTTAGCTCCCACTTATAAGTGAGAACATTCAAGATTTGACTTTATGTCTCTGAGTTGTTTCACATAAGACAATGGCATCCATTTCCATCCATGTTGCTGAAAAAGAGATGATTTCATACCTTTTTATGGCTAAATAGTATTCCAGTATGTGTGTGTGTGTGTGTATACAAACATACATACCACATTTTCTTTGTCTAATCATCCATTGACTGACACTTAGGTTGGTTTCTTATCTTTGCTGTTGCAAAAAGTGCTATGATAAACATACAAATGCAGGTATCTTTCTGATATAATGATTTCTTTTCCTTTGGGTAGATACCCAGTACTGGTATTGCTGGATAAAATAGGGGTTCTATTTTTAGTTCTTTAGAAATCTCCATTATGTTTCCTTAGAGATTGCACTTATTTACATTCCTATCAATATTAGGTAAGGGTTCCCTTTTCGCATCATCTTCACCAACCCCTACTATGTTTTGACTTTTACTAAAGCTATTCTGACTTGGGTATCTCATTGTAGTTTTAATTTGCATTTTCTGATGATTAGTAAGGTTGAGAATTTTTTCACTTTTGTTTACCATTTGTAATAAATTTCTGATGGCATAAATGAGTGTGAATTTTGTCAAATGCCTTTTTTTTTACAGGCATGCAGGTTATGGTACTTTTCTCCCTTCCTTATTCATTTTATGTAGCTATTTACATGATTGATTTTTCAAAAATTAAATCACTCTTATATTCTTGAAACAAACTATGCTTGATCATGGTATATTAATCTTTTTATACATTTCTAGATTTTATTTGCTAATATTTTGTGAAGGATCTTTCATCTATGTTAACTGGATTTTTTTCTTCTCTTGTTATATTTTCCCCAAGTTTTGAGATCATGGTTTTGTGTCCAAATAAAGCAGTTTGGACAGCTTTCTTCCCTCTGTTTTCGTAAAGTATGAATAGAATTAATATTTTTCTTCTTAAATTTTTGTAGAATTCTCTCATGAAAAAAATCTGCTCGGAGCTTTCTTTATGGAAGGTGTTTTATAACGTGGACACACACACATACATATGTATACATAGAGAAAGAGAGAAATTCTTCCTGAGCTAGTTTTTACAATTTATAATTTTTAAGGAATTATTGCATTTTATACATTATTGAATTTACTGACATAAGGTTTTTACAATGCTGTCATTGTCTTATGTCTGTATGATTTGTACTTATGTCTCCTCCGTCATTTCTGATACTGGTAATTTGTGTTTCTTATTATCTTCATCAGTTTTCCTAGTAATTTATTAATTTTAATGTTCATTTTATTGATTTTTTTCTTTTTATAATTTTCTTGCTATGTGTTTAAATTTACTCTTACTAGCTTGTAAAGGTGAAAAAATTAGACAATAGATTCTTAGATTGTCTATAGCTGACCTTTAAGTACTGCCTTTGGCTATTTTCCACAAATTTTGATAAGTTATATGCTAAATTATTCAGCTCAAAACATTTCTGTTTTCCATCATGATTTATTTTTTGACCCATGAGGTTATTTAGAAGGATTATTTTTTAAACTTAGAATATCTGGTATTTCAAGATTTGCATTTTTTTTTAGTTGTCTTTTAGTATGGTCACAATATATGTTTTGCAAGATGTCAATATTTTGAAAATTATCGAGGCTTATTTCAAGGACCGGGACATAGTCAGTCTTGATTAATAGACTATGGGCATATGAGTCAGTTTCCACAGCCAGGACTATTGGATTTGGCCTTAAACAAGACAACTAATTTTTCCAAACCCTGATCTTCTGGAGATAATGACCCTTCCCCACATGGCTAAGTGCTTTAACTCTTCTTAGAATCAAGCAAGAGAATATATATGGATATATTTTGAAAGCTAACATATAAAATGGTAGTGGTGATATTATTTTACCATAATATAGTATAAATCTATACACAGTCCTAATTTTAGTCAAATCTAAATGAAACCCAATTTTAAATTGTCCATCAAATGGTTTTAAGATTCATAGAATTCGTAAGTCAACATCTTGTTCTTCACAAAGTTCTTAGAGAACCACAGCTAGAAATCAGTGTGAAATTGCCACTAATTATTAAATCAGTGTGTTTCTTTTAAGGATCTGTTCTTGGCATTAGAGTGCATTTATGGACAAATAAAAAGTAATAAAACTGCAGAATGAATTAGCAACACTTAATCATCTATAAAGAATATTATGTGAAAGGATTTTTATTGAGACACCAAGGTTCACAGCTCTCCAGACTTCATAAATTAAACATGGGGACACCTAATCAATGTAGCAATTTGTCAGTAACATTCATAATTTCTTACTGTAGGTATATTTAGTGTATTTTACCAAAATGGATAAATACTTTATTGTATAGGCAACTCTCATGAAAATATAGTAAAATTTTATAAATTTGAACTTTATTCTCTTATAACATATGATAATTCTTTCACTGACAAGAACAGGAGTATTAAGAATGGAATAACGCTTTCCTTTCACCCTACTAACATTTAGGTCAAGTTCAATTTGTGTTTGAGTAGATTAGTGATGGTTCATGATAGGTTTTTATACATTTATTCAATTATTTATAAAATATTACTTTTTTATAATAAAAAATAATTCAATAGGGTGGCTCCTGTGGCTTAAAGGAGTAGGGCACCGGCCTCTTATTCAGAGGTGGCAAGTTCAAACTCAGCCCTAGCCAAAAACTGCAAAAAAAAAAAAAAAAAAAAAAAAAGCTATTAATCCATTCCTGGGTTGTGTGGTTTATGTATACCACAGAATACTATCTACTAAATATCAGGTATCCTGGAACATTCCATTAGGGAAAACAAGTGCAAAATGAGCCCTTATATTACCATATATTGTATGCCATATTGCATGTAATAGAGTACAGTAAAAGTAAGTATATGCTTCAGAGATGCTATCTATGCTAATCAAATGAGACAGAGTAGTGTAGTAACTTCTGTTGTGCCTTCAGACTTTTGCACGGGAGGTATTGCTTAACCTGGATGTCAAGTTCAGCTTATCAAGACACTTTATCTGTCTTTATGAGTTTTGATTTAAATAACATTATTGTCATGTTAAGAGAGGGAGAGGAAATAAAATAAAAAGGATAGTAATAAAATCAAACAATATACCCCTCCCCCCAGAAATGTGGGGGGTCACATTGTCATTGCCACATTATCTTCCATATCTCACAAACACCTTCTTGATATAGACTGTATCATTTCTGGTTTGTGCGAGAAGAAAATGGAATTTCCCTGATCCCAACCCCAGACTCAGAAATTTAAGATATGTCTTAAAATCAGGAAAATACAGAAAAAACTATTGTTATTAGCTTGTTATCCACTCCTTTTGAGTATATAACATTTGTAAAGAAATAACAGGTTTCACTGTATGTAACAATATTAAGTTTTTATCTTGCTTACAAACTTTCAAAATTAGTATGATTCTTACTATTCCTGGAAGAAACATTCTAGGCAACTTGCATGAGTCTATGGAGAGGAGCCATGTCCTGTGGTGTTTTCTTGGCTGCCCTGCATTCAGGAAGGGACCAGAGGTGGAGGAAGGGTTTGCTCAAATGGGAATGTTATTACTTACCTAATAATAATAAATAATGATAATGATAACTAGCATTTTTAGGGCTTCTGATATTCTGGGTATGGTTCTGATGATTTCTTATTTAATCCTTATAGGAACATAGGAAGTTGGTACCGTTATTATCTCACTTGTCAGACAAGGAAACTGGGAAAGCGAGGGTGAAACAGTTGGCTCAACGTGCATAACCTGTGCATGGCAGAGCCATGGTTCAGAGCAGGCAGTGGGATTGAAGTCCCTATTCTATGCCTCCCCCCACTCCCAAAGTGATAAATGGTTATGTTGGAGCTCAGCTGGACTTCTACTTGTCAAGGATGGAAACACTTCTGACTTAATTGACGTTATCCCACTTCAGCAGTATGCTATAGTACAGTTTGCTAACCATACAGAGATTGTTCAAATTTCAACCCTTTCACTTGACTAAGTCTTCAGTGGGTCATTTCATATTGCTGAGTCTAAGGTTTATTTCTTCTTGTTTTTAAAATGAGAGTGATATTTTGTCTTGTAAGGCTGTTTTAAGGATATAGATTAATCCTTTAGCATACAGAAGCGACTTTTTCTATTAGGATGGAGATACCAGTAAGTCCTCAGAAAACACAGAGGAGCAGTAATTTCTTTTAAAAGGAAAATGAGCCCCCTCCCCCCGGCCTTGGCACAGGAAAATCAGGTATTAGGTAACGTGTCCAACTTGGTGGGACGGAAGAGGTGGGAAACGTTTGAACTAGGAGCACCTTTGACTCCAGGCAGCTGGTGTTCCTCAGTGGCCTTCCTATATGCAGGTTAACTCTCTAGTAAAAAATCTAACACCTGTCAAAGTTACAGGTTTTACTTTTAGACATTTCTTTTAAACTCAAAAGGTTTTTCCATTTGAAAAAACTGCAGACACGGACTATAGAGAAGCAAAGTAAAAGTCAAATTATTTAAGGATATGGTTAGATTGCCCTTTCTAAGAATGTCAGACACAGTTGGAAGATGTCAACCCTGGGAAGTGATTACAGTTAAAGTAGCACCACATAGAGGAAAAGCAGTGATTTGGGGCAAGAGACTTGCATTTTTATTCCAGCTCTGTTTTGTGAATTCAGACAAGTGTTTTGACCTTCCTAGGTTTCCCCTTCACACTGTGCATGGTTGCACCATCTGAGAATCAGTGCTATTCACACAGTATTCCCCAACACCGAGAACTCTGTAGAGGGCCTGTACTAGCTGCAGTTTATGTGGAAATGGCAGGGTAGTGTGGGACACTAGCTCCGCTTCCTTACTTCAATCAAAAAGCTCCACTTTTTCACTATATTTATTGAGTTTTCATTTCTGATTTTGTTGAGAAAAAAGGAGGGGAGGTGGTTGTTTCTTAAGATAAGAGCAAAAAGAAACACTCACAATGAAATACTTGGCTCTGGAATGGTACCTTTCTAAGTTGCTCATCTGTACACAGGGTAGCTGTGCTCTGCTGTCTGTGCATGGAATGGGCAGAAGTTGCAAACATTGGGAAAGCCATGGCTCTTTTTTTTTTTCTTTTTATTTATTTTTTTATTAAATCATAGCTGCATACATTAATATGATTATGAGGCATCATACACTAGCTTCATAGACCATTTGACACATTTTCATCCCAATAGTCAACATAGCCTTCCTGGCATTTTCCTAGTTACCATGGCATGACATTTACAAAAAGAGCTACCCAATTCTTATCAGCTCCAGAACTCTTCCTCAATGCGAGCAAAGTTGCTCTCCTTTTACTGAGTCCTATTAAGAGCAATCAAGTCACTGGGGTCTTCATATTAGCCTCTGCCTTAGGTAAAAAGCACCCTTTATTGAGGCTGAACCCTCAGTGGCCACAAAAAGAAATAGTAGCAGCTATGTATTGAGCAGGGACTCTGTGTAAGTAGAAACATTTTCCCACTTAGAATTCACAGTAATCTTTTGAGGTAGCAATGTTAACCCAAGGTGACACAGCCAGAAAATGAGAAAGGCAGGATTATATTCTTTTTTTTTTTTTTTCCTTTTTTTTTTTTTACAAAAATAAAAAAATAATAATAAAAATAATAAGGTCAGGATTATATTCTAACCCAGGTTCTCTGTGTTGCATTACCCTGTTTCTTGAAATAACGAACATCTGCTAGACCACGCCTGGATGTTCTTTCCCCTTTGGGTGTTGTGTACTGGACTGGAAGCACCTCACCCCATACTCCTTCTGCTAGGGGTCTTACAGCTGGCTTAAGTTTGCCCTCCTCACCAACCTGTATTGCTGAATTCCTTGGGCTGGAATACTAGAGTAGTAATTTCTAGGACTTTAATCCAGTTATCAGGCTCTGTAACTTGGTTAGTAGGCTGGGAATAAGAATGCATGAGTTCATATTTCTACTCTGTGATGACATGGGCAAGTCACTTGATCAAAGTCTCGATTTCCTATTGTAGAATGGGGATAAAATGCTTTCTGTTCTCACCCCATACTTCTTCATCGGCAC
The DNA here is from genome assembly GCA_963574355.1 of Loris lydekkerianus. Classification (NCBI taxonomy): domain Eukaryota; kingdom Metazoa; phylum Chordata; class Mammalia; order Primates; family Lorisidae; genus Loris; species Loris lydekkerianus. Next base: position 82,939 of record CAUYPK010148081.1, read on the forward strand.
ATCCAGCCAGACTGCAGGCCCCCTGGCAGCACCTCAGGTTGCTTATTCCCCACAGAACCGTTCACCTTGTATTCTGCGTAGGAGTACTCCATAGTCGTTCAGTCCAGTCTCCTGCTCACTGCTTGGTCCTATAGAGGTTTCATCACATGCAGAGACTCCTTCAAGCAGATACTCCCTTGTTCTTTGTCCCCCTTCCCCCCGCCCCCACCATCAAGGGTTGTGATAGAACCCATATAAAAACTTCTGTTTTCTAAAGAGATTCTGTGGCAGATGGAGTCTTTTTATTTTCTTTCTTGCCTCCCCCAGATTCTTATTTCTACTGCCACCCTCCAGTTCTCACATATTCCAGCCAAAAATGTCTAGGATAAAGGCTGCAGGATCCAGAGCAGAACGGGAATGAAACTGAGTCTGAATATCGACATATGGTTGGAAGAAACATCACTCTCCTGATGGAGAATTCTTTCCAGAAGGAAGCAGGGTTGTAATGCTCAAGAAGAAAAGCAAGTCCAAGTACATATATCAAAAAGATTTCGGGCCACATATACAAGGTTTCTTTTTGTTTATGCATGTATATGTGTACCAATAAAAGTAACACCCCCCCACCCCCCACCCCCAATCCTCTGGGAGTCAAAGTAGCCTTTAGGATAAGAAAGCAGAGAGCTGCCCTGAGCTGTGTTCATAAGAAGGCAGGTCCAGGCTCTCATGTTTGTGGCCTAGTCACGGGCAGCTGTCCCTGACCAGATGTACCACACACAAAAAGAAACAGCTCTCAGCAGACAGCCTCCATGAATTATTCATGTGCTCAACAGTCATCTGCTATGAGGAAACCCCCTCACCTTTTTTGAATCCTCAAAGCCAAGGAATCTTTCTCTTTTATTCTCTCCCTCCTTCCTTTATTCTGTGGCTATTCCAGGGCCTGCACAGCTTCCGTCATGTGGACTTGAAAAGCAGCTAACTGTGCTCCAGTCTCAGCCTTGCTATTTATTTTCTGTATGTCGAATCAGTAACTTAGTCTTTCTGAGGATTTATCCTCTGTGAAATAGAGGTGATGTTCTCTCACAGAGCTGTTGGGAGGTTACATCAGATTACACAGGTAAAGCTAGGAGGACACATTGTGTGGACAGTAGCAGCTATAGTGGTTGTCATGATAGCAATGATTTTTATATCTGTAAGACAAGATGAACAGAATATGACTTAAATATCTGGTACTTTTAGAGAACTTTACAGTCCACAAACATATGGTCTCAATTGAGCATAAAGAAACAAAATGAGATAGGCAGAAGCTTGCTAGCATTATTCTGTAGTGCAGGAAAGGAAACTAAGGTTGAAATGCCAGAAAGCAGAGTGGCTGGGTCTAGAATACAGGGCCTTTGACCGACAGGGCTGTGTGCACTGTAACTCCTTTTCATTATAACTCCTCTCCACAGACCCATTTACGTGGCTGCTTCTAAGTCACAAAATAGCAAGAAAGAGGAGAAGGAAGAAGTTGATAAATCACTGACAACTGGCTATTTTGAGATTCTGCTTACACATTAATACTAACCTCTGATTGCCAGAGTAGCAAGATGAACACAGTATGTCTTGGAGCAGCCAATAGACTACTGTAAGGTAGAATTCGGGAAGGACCCTTGTTTTGTAACTCTTGAAGATTTTAAATAAGGTCAGAGACTCTTCCATATCCTACTGTTTTAACTTTTCCCCTTCCTCTTGAACTCCTTGCCAGGAATGTCACAGTAGTCATATGTCTGAGTCTATGGAATGAAGAATTCTCGAGTGTTCCAACCAACTGTTCTTATCTGTTCCCCACCTTTTCTCCACTAAAATTTTGGTGAGATTGTCTCCTTTAAATATTTTGTAAATATTTAAACTTCTGGTAATCCTTGAGTCTCCTGAGTTGAGTCAACAGCAGAATTATTTTAAGTCCCGGGTCCCAGGTGGGGTCAGGCAGTCCCCATAGGAATGCTTTTGGGGAAATCTTCAACATCCAGTGGAGGAATGTTATCGGGTGGCCTTCAAACAGCTCTTTCCTCTCCAGAGAGAATGATTGGTGCTGGAAAGGGCAAGACCCCTTACTCCAGCTGGATTTCTGATGGGCAGGGCTGTGGTAGGGCCGGGCAGTCCACTCAGATGCATTCCAATGACGTTGATCCTCCCCCACGATGAGAAAAGGTAAGTGGGAGAGCTGGGGAGGATCCTTTCTCCGAGACATCACCCTGTCTTCTCATCCCTGGGAAGGCTTTTTCCTCCCTTGTTTTCTCCCCAACCTTTTTGTATTTTAGTTTTTCTTCTTGAGATCAGATCTCTCAACTCCTCTGGGGAAACCTTATTAGAAGCTGAGAATGAATGTGGGAGGTAATATACAGTCTCTCCCCAGGCTGAGACTCCTCTCTAGCAGAGGAAAGAACAGAGTGGAGAATGACCAAGGCCCCATCCCAGAGGCGGAGGCTGCTGTCTGGATCGCCCACCCTTTTTTCCACTAAAAAGAGGAAAATAAACATCCAGACCAGTTTCCAGCCAGATCTGAAATCCTCACGTCTTAAAAATAAAAAATGATTTTCTAAATAAAACATCAGGCCTTCCCCCTCAGTCTTTTGCTTGTTTGTTCTTTTTGTTTGTAGTCACACCCCACACCCTAGCAGGCTTTGAGTTGGGACATGAACTCCATAAAATCCTCCCAGATCCTTCTGCATTACAGCCAGGACCTGCTGGCTGCAGCCCTGACCTTCAGGAAAGTACAGCCCTCTGGAGGAGGAAAAGGAGACAGGAAAAACCTGACCCTATTCTCCTCCTCCTTCTATGCCTTGATCTTTCTGCCTGTTTTCCTTTTATTCCAGACACTCCCCCTCATTACCCCAGCCAACCAGCCAGCCAACATAGATAAAGTCTAGTGTTACCTGCCAAAACCCACAGACTGCTTGAGTTGGGAGCGTCTCATTCCAGCTCCTCAACACTAGAAGCTTTGGATGGCTCCCAAATATCTCTTGAGATCTCCCTGAGATTTTGTTGATTTTTTTTCTCTAAGTACTTCTGATTATCCCTTGTGAAGGAAGGTAATAAGTGATTGTTGAGTTGGTCCCAGACCAAATTCCAAAGCCCAGTCTAACTCTAAATTTGGACTAGAGGTAGAATTAGAACTTTGTATTTAGTGGTAATGTTACCTTGGACCTCTGAAGACCTTGATTATGATTAAACATTCAGTTACATATAGCTCTATGTGGGATTCTGAACTCTACAAAATAAGAGGCTGTAAGGTGATCTCTAGGATCTGAATTGGGAATCAAGTCCTGATTCTGAATTTCAGCTTTGTTTACTGATTTACTGTGTAGAGCTCAGTTTCTTCAATAATAAAATAGGAGTGATTATCAAACCTTCTTTTAAGGATTGCTTTTTTTGGAGACAGAGTGCTGTGGCATCACAGCTCATAGCAACTTCAAACTCTTGGGCTTAAGCAACTCTGTCTTGCCTCAGCCTGGCTATGCCACATGCCTGGCTATGTTTTGGTTGGAGTTGTCGTTGTTGCTTAGCAGGCCTGGGCCAGGCTCAAATCCACCAGCCTCGATATATGTGGCTGGCACCCTACTCACTGAGCTATGGGTGCCAAACTTGTTTTTTTTTTTTTTTTTTCTTCAGACAGAGTCTCAAGCTGTCACCCCAGGTACCATGCTGTGGCATCATCACAGTTCACAGCAACCTCCTACTCTTGAACTCACGTGATTCTCTTGCCTCAGTTTTTCTGTTTTTAGTAGAGATGGAGTCTTGCTCTTGCTCAGGCTGGTCTCAAACTCCTGAGCTCAAGCAATCCGCCTGCCTTGGCCTCCCAGAGTGCTGGTGTGAGCCACCGTGTGAGCCATCGTGCCCAGCCTTAACAATTGCTTTTAACCAAATCTCAAATGGAACCAATATATGAAACTAGTGATAGGGCACAATTTCTTTTTCAAATTTTATTTTATTTTATTTTTAGATAGAGTCTCACTTTTCGGTCTTCTGTAGAGTGCTATGGCATCATAGCTCACAGCAACCTCAAACTCTTGGGTTCAAGGAATTCTCTTGCCTTGGCCTCCCAAGTAGCTGAGACTACAGGCACCCTCCACAGTGCCTGGCTATTTTTAGAGATGAGGTCTCACTCTGGTCTCAAACTGGTGAGCTCAGGCAATCCACCTACCTTGGTCTCCCAAATGCTAGGATTATAGGTGTGAACCACCACTCCCGGCCTAAATTTTATTTTATTTTTTTTTTTAGCAGACAGAGTCTTACTCTGTTGCCAAGGCTATAGTATAATGGTATAATTATAGTTTACTACAGTCTCAGACTCCTAGGTTTCAAGCAATCATCCTGCCTTAGCCTCCTAAATAGCTGGAACTGCAGGTGTGTAAGGCTATTTGTTTTTATTTTTGTAGTACTTTGCTATACTACCCAGGCTGGTCTCAAACTCCTCAAATGATGATCCTCTCACCTCAGCCTCCCAAAGAGCTAGGATTACTGGCATGAGCCATACTGCACCAGGCTGAGGGAGTCACTTTGAATATTGTGGGGTGGGGTGTCAAGTGCCACAAGCTGTTTTTAGACTGTACTGCCTCCTCCTCTTCATCTTTCATGGTTGCCAGAGAAAGCGGGAACACTGTGAAGATACTGGTCTATGGCAAATGTTTCAAAACAAAGGCCTGCAGACCAGTGCTGAGCTATGAAAATTTTCGTCAGTCCACAACAAAGTGAAAAAACATGAGAAAGATAAAGTCAGTTTTCATAACACTGAATATGTATAATCAAATTGTTTGGCTTCCCTTTGTTCAGAAATTCTCTTTATGTCTGTGCATGTATGTTAAAGTGTTCTTTTGTGTGTGTGAAATGATAGCCATAAGCAGTTTTTCTGTATTTGACATCATTAACAATTGGCAGTCCCATGTGCCTGTTTCTAAAAATGTGTATACAAATTCATAAACCCCCGGGTGTGGTGGCTCACACCTGTAATCCCAGCACTCTGAGGCCGAGGTGGGTGCATCACTAAGCTCAAGAGTTCACAATCAGCCTGAGCAAGAGCAAGACCCCGTCTCTTAAAATATAGCCGGGTGTTGTGGCAGGCACCTATAGTTCCAGCTACTTGGGAGGCTGAGGCAAGAGGATCGATTAAGCCCAAGAGCTGAGTTTGCCATGAGATGAGTGCTGTGGCATCTTAGCTATGACACCATGGCACTCTATTGGGGGTAACCAAGTGAGACTGTGTCTCAAAAAAAAAAAAAACATATAAGCAAAGAGGCAATGCTTTATTCTGTCCATGAAATAAAACTCTGGGGAACAGTCATCCAGAGGCAATGCTGGTGTCAGGACTCCTTGGTCCTCAGCCTTTGCTTCTGTACTTAAGGCCAGGGGCCTCAGAACTCTACCATTAAGTCCAGGCCCACCCTGCATACCACCATACAGTCAGTGTTCTCAGATCCTTCATTTCAGTTCCATCCTTGATTACAGGAGCTAGGTAGGATCCAGCCCTGGAATCTTGTCTTATTTTCTTATCCTTCACTCTTTGCCCTCTGAAGCTGCTTGCAGTCTTAAATCCCACCCAGGACTGAAGCCTATCTTGCTTTTATTTAGCCCTTGTCATAGAGTCTTTCCAGACCTCAAGCCAGTGGCTGGAACCCACCACCCACTGGAAAACTTGTGGGTCGCCTGTGGTCTCTGTGCCTGCATTTCTGAAGAAAGTCTGCTTCCACTTCCACAGAACACGCTTCCTCCTCTCCTCCTCTTGGACTCTCCTACCCACAGTTCTAGGTGAGGCTCAGTTTCTGTTTCTGTGTTCACTCCATCAGCACCCTTGTCACTGAGAACCTGCCTTTTCCAGGTCCTGTTCCAGGGACAAGGGCTAGGGAAGAGCACAAGACATGGACTTGATTGCGGTGAACTGAGCCTGATGGTCTCCACTTTCTGATCTCTCAGCCCAGTGACTCTCTGCCCCTTCTGTGTCTAGTTCTAGGTCCTGGCTTCTCAATTTTCAGCAAGATTTACCTGCACTTTTTTTTTTTTTTTTTTTTGAGATAGAGTCTCACTATGTTGCCGTCAGTAGAGTGCTGTGGCATCATTGCTTACAGCAATCTCAAACTCTTGTTCTTAAGCGATTCTCTTGCCTCAGCCTCCCAAGTAGCTGGGACTACAGGTGCCCACTACAATGCCTGGCTGTTTTGTTGTTGTTGCAGTTGTCATTGTTGTTTAGCTGGCCCAGGCTGGGTTTGAACCTACCAGCCTCTGTGTAGTGGCCAGCACCCTACCCACTGAGCTATTGGCGCCACCAATTTACTTGCTTTTAACAGAATGGTATCTGGCTCTTTGCCAAGATATATCTGCCAGATAAAAAATCTGAGGTTAGGCTCGGCGCCTATGGCTCAAGCGGCTAAAGCACCAGCCACATACACCTGAGCTGGCAGGTTCAAATCCAGCCCTGGCCAGCAACAATCATGGCTGCAACCAAAAAAAATAGCTGGGCGTTGTGGCAGGCACCTGTGGTCCCAGCTTGGGAGGCAGAGGCAGGAGACTCACTAGAGCCAGGAATTGGAGGTTGCTGTGATCTGTGATGTCACAGCACTCTACCCAGGGCGACAGCTTTAGGCTCTGTCTCAAAAATAAATAAATAAATAAATAATCTGAGGTTAACCTCAAGTGCAAAAAAATTTTTCATTTCTGAATTTAGTTTCAACATCAAGCCCCCATGTAACCAGTCATAGAAATATAAGTTTTAATCAATTCAAGATCCATATAGGATTTTAGGATTTTCTGAGCTAGTTCAGGTCTCTCTTGCTTTCTCCCTGGGCTGGTATTTAAGGTCCTAGAGGCTTAGAGAACTGAGAACAGTTTACTAAGACCAGAGGCCAGAGTTGGGGATGAAGGTGAAAGTGCATGAAAGACGTGTGTGAGTGTGTGAAAACATGTCTCATTGTCACCACATTAGTGGAGGCATGGTAGCTCCTGATAAATATCCAAATGAATGTGTTGGGTTTTTGGGGGGTTTTTTTTGAGACCGAGTCTCACTTGGTTACCCCCAGTAGAGTACTATGGGGATAATCTCTTTGTCGCCCTCAGTAGTGTGCTATGGTGTCACAGCTCACAGCAACCTTAAACTCTTGGGCTCAAGTGATATTCTTGCCTCAGGCTCCCAAGTAGCTGGGATTACAGGCACTGCCACAACACCCAGCTATTTTTAGACATGAGGTTTCTGGCTCAGTTTCTGTAAGCTCAGGCAATCCACCCTCCAAGGCCTCCCAGAGTGCTAGGATTGCAGGCGTAAACCACCGTGCCTGGCCTCTGCTGCTTTTTAAGACAGAGTATCACTTTATCACTCTCAGTAGAGTGCTGTGATGTCATAGCTCATAGCAACCTCAAACTCTTGGGCTCAAGTGATCCTCTTGCCTCATTTTTTTATTTTTAGTAGAGACAGGGTCTCATTCTTGTTAGGCTTGTCTCAAATTCTTGAACTCAAGCAATCCACCAGCCTTGGACTCCCAGAGTGCTGGGATTACATGCATGAGCCACCGTGCCTGACCAAATGAATGTTTTAGTTACCGTGTTTGATTATAGTTTGTAAATAGTTATAAAAATTTGGATTTTGTTTGTTTGTTTTTGTTTTTTGAAGCAAAGTCTCATTTTGTCCCCTTTGGTAGAGTACTACAGTTCACAGCAACCTCAAACTCTTGGGCTTACGCCATTCTCTTGCTTCAGCCTCTCAAGTAGTTGGGACTAGAGGTGCTTGCCACAATGCCCAGCTATTTTCTTTTCTTTTCTTTTCTTTTCTTTTCTTTTTTTTTTTTGTTAGAGACTAGGTCTCACTCTGGCTCAGGCTGATCTCAAACCTGTGAGCTCAGGCAGTCCACCTGTCTTGGCCTCCAGGGTGCTGGGATTACAGGCATGAGCCACTGCACCCGGCCAGTCTGAGAAATCCACTGCTGAAGAGGGGAAAGCTTAGATAGCTAAAATTTCCTATACTGAAATAGTGGTATGATGTATAAAGAAAAATAAAAATTGAAGAAAATTCAAAGGAGATGATGTATTAATACTAAGTAGGCTGAAGATATGGAATCATCCCAAAGACCTAATGTTTATTTTATATATCTACCATTCATTTATTGTCTGCTTTTATTCCCTACCTTTTCACCTCTTTTCTGGGGGAGGTCAGTGAACACATTTTCTCATGGCTAGTGTATCATATTAGCCAAAACAGCCAAAACAGAAGGGAATAGATTTCATAGAACGAGAAACTTCCAGAATATGATATCCTTAATGGTCCTTAGAGAGTATTTAATTCCAGACTCCTCAAATGACAGTATCTAGAGGTCAAGAGAGGGGAGCTCATTTGTTCAAGATCATACAGATGACTGGCCAGGCTGGAATTAAAACCCCGATTTCTTGACTTTCGGTTAATCTTTGAAATGATGTTGATGGTGATGATCACATAAAAATCACCTTATATGATTTACAAAGTGCTTTTCCATGTGTACTGGTACAGGAGGCCAATTTAGTACACAGGGTCTTAGGATCACGTGAACGTGAACCCACAACATTGATGAGTTCCATTATAACATTGTCTTGGGTAATTAAATGTAGTTCTGAGCCTCAACCTCTGCATTGATAAAATAGAAACAAAACATTCTTTACTAGATTATGATAAAGATTAAATAATCCATATAAAGCACATAGCATAATGTTTAGAATACATTGAGCACATATTAAATATCTGCTTGCCTGGGCATGGTGGCTTACCCCTGCAACTCTAGCACTTTGAGAGGCTGAAGTGGGAGGATTGCCTGAGGCTAGGTATTTGAGACCAAAGCTAGAGCAAAACCCCTGTCTCTACAAAAAACAAAAAGAAGGCCAGGTATGGTGGCTCACACCTATAATCCCAGCACTTGAGAGGCCGAGGCAGGTAGATTGCCTGACCACCCTAAGCAAGAGCAAGACCTCGTCTCTAAAAAAACAAAAACAAAAAAATAGCTGGGTGTTGTGGCAGGCGCCTGTAGTCCCAGCTACATGGGAGCCTGAGGCAAGAGACTCGCTTAAACCCAAGAGGTTGCTGTGAGCTATGACATTCTAGAATGCCACAGCATTCTACCAAGGTGACAAAAATTAGCCAGACACAGTAGTATATACCTGTAGTCCCAGCAACTTGGAAGGCTGAGACAGGGGGAATGCTTGAGCACAGTTTGAAGTCATAGATCACTATGACGATGCCAGTCCAGCCAGGATGACACAGAGTCATGTTTTACTGATTTACAGAGTCATCATATTTTTTGATATCCTTCTCAAAAAGTATACACAGGGGCTTGGCGCTCATAGCCCAGTGGTTAGGGTGCTGGCCACATACACTGAGGCAGGTGGGTTCAAACCCATCCAGGCCCTGCTAGACAACAACTGCAACAACAACAACAAAAGAGGCAAGAGAATTGCTTAAGCCCAAAAGTTTGAGGTTGCTGTGAACTGTGACGCCACAGCACTCTACCAAGGGCAACATAGTGAGACTCTGTCTCAAAAAAAAAAAAAGTGTATGTATATACGTGGTTGTGGGGGGGGGGGTACCAAAAAATTGTATACAAAATTTAAGGAAATAACTATACTAAAATTGTAATACTCCTATTATAAGAGGGTCTTTATCTAACACAAGCATTCAGTGTAACCTAGTTCTTGGTACCCTCATTAAATCCTCAACAATTAAAAAGTAACACTCAAGTCACATTTGACTTCTGCAATTACAAAAGATACAACATACATTATATGAGATAGCAGACACTATCGGTATATATTGAGTATTACAATTTTATTAATTTTTTTTCCCTTTTTTTTTTTTTTTTTTTTTGGTAGAGACAGAGTCTCACTTTATTGCTCTCGGTAGAGTGTCACACTCAAAGCAACCTCTAGCTCTTGGGCATAGGCGATTCTCTTGCCTCAGCCTCCCAAGCAGCTGGGACTACAGGCGCCCACCACAATGCCCGGCTATTTTTTTGTTGCGGTTTGGCCAGGGCCAGGTTTGAACACATCACCCTCTGTAACATGGGGCCAGTGCCCTACTCACTGAGCCACAGGTGCCACCCCATTTTTTTCCTTTCTTAAAATGTGTATACAGGCAAGATAAGGTGGCTCATGCCTGTGAGCATTCTGGGAGGCCGAGGCAAGTTGATTGCCTGAGCTCACAGGTTCAAGACCACCTTGAACAAGAGTAAAACCCTGTCTCTTAAAACAGCTGGGTGTTGTGGTGGATGCCTGTAGTCCCAGCTTCTTGGGAGGCTGAGGTAAGAGGATCAGTTGAGCCCAAGAGTTTGAGGTTGCTGTGAGCTATGATGCCACAGCACTCCACCAAGGGCCATAAAATGAAACTCTGTCTCCAAAAAAAAAAAAAAAAGTGTCTACTTTTTTTGGCACCCCTCTCTATATATATATGTTGAATCTATGGCTAAAAAATTGTTACTGTTGCCTTCTCTATGACCTTTACAACAGCTCTTGGACTATCTTGCTCCTCTTTTTCCCCCAAACTAAAATATTCTAAATTACCCCTTTCTCTATTTTTGTTTTTTTGTTTTTTTAAATTGACAGTCTCACTTTGTCAGCCTTGGTAGAGTGCTGTGATGTCCTAGCTCACAGCAACCTCAAACTCTTGAGCTCAAACTATTCTCTTGGGGTGGTGCCTGTGGCTCAATGGGTAGGGCTCTGGCCCAATATACTGAGGGTGGTGAGTTCGAACCCAGCCCCAGCCAAACTGCAACAAAAAATAGCCAAGCATTGTGGCAGGCACCTGTAGTCCCAGCTACTTGGGAGGCTAAGGCAAGAGAATTGCCTAAGCCCAGGAGTTGGAGGTTGCTGTGAGCTGTGATGCTATAGCACTCTACCGAGGGCAATAAAGTGAGACTCTGTCTCTTAAAAAAAAAAAAAAAAAAAAGCTATTCTCTGGCCTCAGCCTCCATGTAGCTGGGACTACAGGTGCCCACCACAAGGCCCAGGTTTTTGTTTTTGTTTTTGTTTAGCAGGTTCAAGCCATGTTCAAACTCACCAGCCCTGGAGCATGTGGCTGGGGCCTTAACCACCCAGCTATGGGCGCCCCTAGCCCTTTCTGTTTTGATCAAACTCAAAAAACATTTTTACTGTGTGTGATTAATATGTTTACCAAATAAACCTTGCTGACTTTCTGATTTGAGGTGCATTATACTTACACTATTGTGGTACTCAAAAACAAAAGTGTCTCTTTAAATGTACTAACTAGTAGTAATAAAAGCTAATATTCAGGGGCAGCGCCTGTGGCTCAAAGGAGTATGCTGGAGGTGGTGGGTTCAAACCCAGCCCCGGCCAAAAAAAAAAAAACCTCAATGTGCATCTTTAAGTTCATAGTTAAGGATACCATTATCAGACCTAGAAAATTAATGTGAGTTGATAATTATATCTCACGCATAATATATTCCAAAAGCTAATATTTACAAAGAACTTACTTTGTATCAGGTAGCATCCTAAGCATTTCACAGATTTTAACTCTCATAATCCTATGAGATAGATACCTATTATTATTCCCATTTTATAGATAAACTAAAGCACAGAGATATTAAATACAGCAGAACCTCCATAGTTGACCACAACCTACATTGAGCACCTCCTTAAGTTGACCTACTTGACCAGACATGCACCACATGTATGTATCAGTACAGTAGGCCTAGTTCCTTATTTGACAACATCTGTATGTTCGCCAGTTTGTTACAGTCCCTTGAGTGGTCAACATACAGAGGTTCTACTGTAGTTTGCCCTAATTCACAAGCTAGGAAGTGAAGGAGCTATTATTCAGACCCAGACAGTTTGGCTCCCGAATCTCCCTTAATTATTAAGCCATACCCTGAAATTCTAGATAGAGTTTCTTTTCTTTCTTTTTTATTTTTTTTAGAGACAGAGTCTCACTCAGTCACCCTCAGTAGAGTTCTATGGCATCACGGCTCACAGCAACCTCCAGCTCTTGGGCTTAGGTAATTCTCTTGCCCCAGCCTCCCAAGTAGCTTGGGACTACAGGCACCTTCCACAACACCCAGCTATTTTTTGTTTGCAGTTTGGCTGGGGCCAGGTTTGGTATATGGGACTGGCGCCCTACACACTGAGCCATAGACTCTGCCCCTAGATATAGTTTCTTACCTCAAACTGTCCCAGTGGCTGTACAGAGGTTTAGTGTGTGCCCAGGGACCTGGCAAAGACTATTCTGTTGGGGTGACCTTCTTGGGCTTTACCAGTGTATCTGCTGTCCCTGCATTCCTTTAAGAGGGCATCACACAGAGCTCATGCTGCCTTTAATTTCAATATAAGGCAGCTAACCGTAGCTTCAGTTTGCTCTGAATCTTGGACAGGTGTTTTCACGCCCACTAGAATCCACATAATTACAGACAGGCTCAGAGGCCAGCTGAGGGACTTGGCCATTGATGCGTACATTTGGTTTTTGTTTTGTTTTTTGTCTAGGCAGGGGTGATGGAGCAATCATTTGTTCATCAAGCACTGTTTTGGACACTTGGGTGTGTTAGTTCAGTTTCTCTTGGAAGCAGATAAGAAGAAGAGTTTATTTAGATATGCCAAGAGATGTATTGGGTGAAACCCCTGTGAAAAGAGGGATGGCAGGGAGCATCTCCACAGCAGATGCTGGTCTGACACCTATAAAGGGGGGAAGGCAGGAAGTAGAATTAGACTGCAGCATGGTGCTGAGACAGTGCCAGCCAGGTCAGTGTAGGTTCTCGAGCCACAGTCCCATGTCTCACAGGAACAGGCCTGTATTAGTACTCCTGCCAATGACAGAACTTCTCAGGAGAAGTGCAGCCTCCCTGTGACCCTGGGGAGTTGAGGGTGGGGGGGGGCATGTGTGCAGAGGGTCAGCAGCTGGGGCTGTCAGTAAGTGGTATGCCCACATCCGGAGAGCCAAGGAATGTGTTTGGAGCCACACCGAGGCATCAAGGGTGAACAGGATATGTAGGGTTCAGACTCTTTAGAGAAGCTTACAGTAAAGTGGGAAGAGACAGATCAAAAACAAAATGTTTAAGTGGTAGCAGTAAGTGGGTGAAAATAAGGTACGGTAATATGATAAGGAATGGCTGGAAGGCCATTTAGGTCAGGATCCTGGTGGTCAGGAAAGGCTTCTTTGGGCTTTGGTTTCTTTATTAGTCATATGAGGATAGTTTTGTCTTTAATTACACTGATAGCTGTGTAGTAGTAGTAGTATTTTGTAATTTCTCATCTACCTTCTCTACCTCCCATTGAGCTGCCTAATGGAATGAATCCTCAACTTGGTGTGAAAAAGACTTAGGTTTTAGTCTTGGCTTGGGTACTTCCTAATGTTACTCTATAACATCAAATAAGTCATTTTATTTCTCTCTGTCTTTGTCTCTTCAGATGTTAAATGAAATTGTGAAGATCACTGCCTTGCCAGTTTTTCAGCACTGTTGGAAATGTCAACATTGCTGAGAATAACCTGACATTAGAAAATAATTTTTTAAATTCCTTTAACAATAGTGTCAAAAATTAAAATACGTAGGAATCAGTTTAATAAAAAGCATGCCATATCTCTATACAGAAAACAACAATTATCGGAAAAATTAAAGAAGACCCAGTAATTAGAGAGAGATACTATGTTGGTGGTAAAGACTCAATATGTCACTTCTCCCCAGATTGATCTATGGATTCATTCTAATCTCTGTCATAATCTTGGCAGGCTTTATTTGTACAAATTAGTTGGCATCAAAGAAAATTACTATACACACATATGAAAATATTACTATTTATCAAAATAACATGTCAATAATAATACAATCTTAACATTGGACTTTTTAGAGAACATTATGGAACTATGTAGATTACTAGATAAAAGCTCTTTTCATTTTCCTTAGAAATAGAAAAGTGGCCAGGGATGGTGGCTCACGCCTATAATCCTCGCACTTTTGGAGGCTAAGGCTGGTGGATTACTTGAGCTCAGGAGCTCAGGCTGAGTAAGCCACATCTCTAAAAATGCCCAGGCATGGTGGCAGACACCTGTAGTCCCCACTACCTGGGAGCCTAAGGCAAGAGGATTGATTGCTTGAGCTCAAGAGTTCGAGGCTGCTGTGAGCTGTGATGCCATGGCACTCTACCTTGGGTGAAAGAGTGAGATTCTGTCTCAAAAAAAAAAAAAATTGAAAAGTATACTATGTACTCAGAATTTATATTTATTTTTCTTCCGATTAGAAATTTTCCTTAAAAAAAACAGAAGAGAATGACATCCTTGTCCAGGCCTGCTGGGTACTTAGTCATTGGTAAGAAAATCACTTGATCTCTGAACCTTAGGTCACCTATCAGTAAAGTATTAAACTAAATAATCCTTGGGTTATTTCTTTTTCTCTCTTTCTTTCTTTCTTTTTTTTTTTTTTGAGACAGAGTTTCACTTTGTTGCCCTTGGTAGAGTGCTGTCATGTCATAGCTCACAGCAACCTCAAACTCTTGGGCTCAAGTGATTCTCTTCCCTCAGCCTCCCAAGTAGCTGGGACTACAGGTGCCTGCCACAACACCTGGCTGTTTTTAGAGGCAGGGCCTCACTCTTGCTCAGGCTGCTCTCAAACTCATGAGCTCAGGTGATCTACCTGCGTTGGCCTCTCACAGTGCCTGGGATAGAAGGCATGAGACACCAAGCCCAGCCCTTGGGTTATTTCTGACCTATGCTTCTGTAATATGAAAGAATAGATGCTTAAGGATCAGAAAGAGCAATCTAGTGATTGGTACAAATTCATCATGTTAATCTCTTAAATCTTTTAATTCTGTATGCTGGCCAGCAACTAGCAGGTTTGTGCCCAAGATGTGTTATAATTAAAATAAATTCAATTTTTTAATAATAATCCTAATGGGTTCTCCAAACTAGATTATCTTGCCATTTTTTTTTCTCTTATTTCAAAGCATATTTGGGATTCATTGGTTATGATTTTAGCTTCTATTTCCTTTGTGGTGAAACTAAATTAGGTGCTAATTATTAAATTAGGTGCTAATATTTTATAAGAGGCCATGATTACCCAAACCAGAGAGAGAACTTCTAGTCTAGGGGTTGGCAAACTTTTTCTACAGGCCAAATAGTTAATATTTTAGGCTTTCTCTTCAATATGTTCTATGTTGCAAGTACTCAGCTTTGCTGTTGTAGTGTATAAGCAGCCACAAATACTATATAAATGAATAGGTATAGGTGTGTTCCAATAAAACTTCATTTATAAAAACAGATTTCACGTATGGGCAATAGTTTGCCAATCCCTATTCTAATCTAATAATATGCCTAGGCAGGCCTCCTCAGTATGTATAGTTTCAGTGTATTGGCCCGCCCAGTGGTGTTATAAAGACAACTCTCACTTTTGTACCTCAGTTTAAAAACAAAAAACCTAGAGATGCTGAGACATCAAAATGTGGTGGCTCAACACTTGTAATCTTAGCACTGAGAGGCTGAGGCAAGAGGAGCTCAGGAGTTCGAGACCAGCCTGAGCAAGAGTGAGATCCCATCTCTACTAAAAACAGAAAAACTAGCCAGGCATTATGGCAGGCACCTGTAGTCCCAACTACACAGGAGGCTGAGGCAGGAAGATCACTTGAACCGAGGAATTTGAGGTTGCTGTGGGCTACACTAATGCCCCGACACTCTAGCCTGGGCAACAGAGTGAGACCCTGTCTTAAAAAAAGAAAACATAAAAGTGGAAGACAAGTATGAAAGCTACAGGTATGAAGCCAGGAGCTTACTTGGACCCTGGGACTGGAGGCAGAGGCTGAGAAAGAGCTGCCAGCTGCAAGGTGGGTCCTGCCAGGCTTTCTGTCCCTGACGTTCTCTGCTCACCACACAAAGGCCAGTTGGCCTCATTTGTACCTTCTGGGACAATCCTGGCTCCAGTCAAGCTCTGAATATCTATGAATATAGAATTAAATGTCTTCTTCCATGCTAGGTTATCTCCCACACTAAAGGGCTGAGGAACAAATACCTCAGTGTTATGTGCAGGGACTTTGGCATTTCTTATTCCCTAAAACAACTCTACAGGTAGATTTACAGTTTAGGATCCTGGGATTCAAATACCGAACTGAAGTTTCACAGCTAGTAAGCTGTGGTTGTTCCTTTTCTGGTACCACACTGCTTCTCCTGAAGCCAAAGTTTTACTTAGATTATTCAGAAGATTCCCTAATTCTCTAGCTGGAGCTCTCTACATCTAGCCTCACCATCTATACTAGATAATTTAAGGTACAGTATTATTCTTTTGATTATTGCCACTGATAATGATTCTTGATAAGTTCCTATGTACGTGTAACTGTAACGTGTGATGCTAATGTTTTACACCAATTGCCAGTTGTCTCTTAGTGAGATTTGCTGTGAAAAAGGGAGGGGGAAAGCTTACCTCTTATGAAGTTGGTGAGCTAAAAAAAATATAGGAATATATTTTTGATATTTTTATGGAAAGGTTATAAGGTTTAAATGCATCATTAACATGTGGACTCATGGTACCCACTAGGATCAGTGGTTCTCAATCTTCCTAATGCCTCCTACTACTGCGACCCTTTAATACAGTTCCTCATGTTGTAATGACCCCCAATCATAAAATTATTTTTGTTGCTACTTCATAACTGTAATTTTGCTTCTGTTATGAATCGTAATGTAAATATCTGATATGCAGGATGTATTTTCATTGTTACAAAGGGGTCGTGACCCACAGGTTGAGAACCGCTGCACTAAATGGATTGGTTCCTGTGAGAATACTAACAGGTTCCCAAAGTGCCTTGGAGGAAGGCTGAAGTACTGTCCTGAATGTGAATTTTTCGTTTTCAACTGTGACACCACGTATGAGCTCACAGAGCAAGAACGAGCTCAGTAGTGCCTTCAGTATGTGCTCCTGACCATGAGAAAATGACGAGAGTAATCATTTCATATATGCCTGGGGAGACCAACCCAATCCCCACGCAAAGGAGCAGGGAAAGATCTGCCCAACTGAGGTGTAGAAAGGTATAAACAAAGCTTGCAGCCTGGTATCTCTCAACTGAATAGGACAGTGCATGGCTAAACCAGGACTTGCTGTCCAAAAAACAGAAATAAACATAACCCAGAAAACCTCACTAAGTGGTTTTTTAATTTAAAAATTTTTTCCATCCTGAAGAACAGTTTATATTTGGATCCTGGAGTTAGTTGTTCCTTCTTCTGACCCAGGGAGGAATGATACCCTCAGAAGTTACTTCCATAATGTGTTTGTTGAACATCTTTTTATTCTAAGCATTTACTAGACACAGAATATTGTTCTGAACACCATAAGAGAAAAAGAGATGATCTAGTCAAGGGTCCTCAAACTTTTTAAACAGGAGGCCAGTTCACTGTCCCTCAGACAGTTGGAGAGCGGACTGTAGTTTAAAAAAAAAAAACTATGAACAAATTCCTATACACATATCTTATTTTGAAGTAAAAAAAAAGAAAACAAAAAACGGAAACAAATACAATCACACTGTCGCATGTGGCCCGTGGGCCTTAATGTGAGGACCCCTGGATCCTGATTTCTGTCAGCCCTCAGTCTCATTTCATATCACAGATTTATGTATTCCCAACTAAAATAAATGGAAAAATTAAGTACTATGAAAAGTATAGAGGAAGGTCTGATTAATTCTAACTGGAGGCCTTACGGAAGGCCCAATGAGATGCCCTGGGGCTAAGAGGGTGAACAGGGACTGTGTGCTGCCGTGATGCTGCAGCCACCCTGTCTCTTTACTCTGTGCCCTTTATAGACTCAATTTCTGCTAATGTACACAGTGAGATCACATGCATCAAGGTCAGGATGTTCTGGCTGGCTCCCCAAGCTCTGAGATGGTATTCTTGGAGTCTTCCTTGGATGGAAGAGGGAAATTACAGTCCCAGGAAGGTCTCACGGGAGCTCATGTTACTGCCTGTCTCTACCACCCCCTTTTTTCTTCTTCTGCTTTATAGCTTTTATAAACACTAGGAAACTTACATTTTTGAACTTGAAGAATTATTTATGCTAGTCTTTAGTACTTTGATCCAGCCAATGTTTACTTACCATGCAAATATGAGTAACATTCTAAACTCACATCAAAATAATGGATCTGCTCTGCCAGTGTCCTGGTGATAAGATCTCATGTTTTCATTGCCTTCCTCAGGCAATGAAACACACATTTTAGAGAATACCTCTTTCTTTGGCTTCAGGGGAAGCCCCCCGGACTGGGAGATCTGAATTTTGATTCTAGGTTTCACTTCTGACCCACTTTGTGGCCTTCAACAAGTAGCCTCACTTCTCTGGGCTACAGTTTCTCACACTATTGCTGAAGGATTTTAGGAAGTGGGAGAAAGGTGACCCTTCCAATTGCTATATTTATGCATGCATTGGCCTTACATTTATGAATTTCCTCTAATTATGATGTATGCCAGAAGTTTTCGAGAATTACTCCTTCTTTAAATAATTTCAGGCTTATGACTATATGTTAAAATGACCAGCTATGGATTCAATCTCACCCTCAGTGCTTGTCAGTGTGTTTTTAGAATTCTCCACCCATCTAACTTTGTTGGGTTTTTGTTTGTTTGGTTTTTTTTTTGGGGGGGGGGTTTCCCGCACTTTTTGGCTGGGGCCAGGTTTGAATGCCATCTCCAGTATATGGGGCAAACGCCCTACTCCTTTGAGCCACAGGTGCCGCCCTTCTGTTTTTGATACAGAGCTTCAAACTGTTGCCCTCAGTAGAGTGCTATGGCATCACCACTCACAGCAACCTCCAACTCCTGGATTTTAAGTAATTCTCTTGCCTCAATCTCCCAAGTAACTGGGACTACAGGCGCCTGCCTCAACACCCGACTATTTTTTGGTTGTACTTGTCATTGTTGTTTGGCAGGCTGGGTCTGGATTCGAACCTGCTAGCTCTGGTATATGTGGCTGATGTCTTATGTGATTGAGCTACAAGCGTCAAGCCTAATCTTTGTTTTTCAATTAGCTTTCTACAGGGACTGGGCACCCCGTAGAATCTACACCATTCTGTTTTCAAAATTCTTTCATCAATCCTCTCCCCATTTAGAACCCTTAGAATTTTACCACCATTCTGCTTCTAGTAATAAATGATGGGACAAGTGTCAAGCCAACAGTCACTTCTTGAGTATTTAATAATTCCTATTGAGCTATATTTTATATCATAAAATCCTCAAAAGAACTCTGTAGAGTGAGTGTCCTCTTTGGCATTTGACAATGTGAGAAATGAGGTGCAAAGAGATTAAAAGTTTTGCCCAAGGCCCTATAATAAAATAGTTTCAGAACCTGTTTCTGAGAAATCCACATCAGGGTTATTTTTGTTACACTTTGTTCCTTTGGAGTTGGCCATCAATTAATTTGATTAATTAATTAATTAATGTGAGAGGACAGTGAGAACATGGATGGTTTTCAGTTTATAATTCTGATAATAGAAATGTTACCAGGCTGGGCACCTATAGCTCAGCAGCGAGGGCGTCAGCCATGTACAGGGGAGCTGATGGGTTCAAACCCAGCCCAGGCCTGCCAAACAACAATGACAAGTACAACTAAAAAATAGCCGAGTGTTGTGGCAGGCAACTATAGTCCCAGCTACTTGGGAGGCTGAGGCAAGAGAATCACCTAAGCCCAAGAGTTGGAGGTTGCTGTGAGCTGTGATGCCATAGCACTCTATGCAGGGCGACATACTAAGACTCTGTCTTAAAAAAAAAAAAAAAATATTACCAAAGAGGGTCCGGCTTCTATCACTGTCCAGCCAATATGCAGAGACTGGGTTTAGGTCCAAACAAGCTTTAGTTGTCACAAGGCCAGCAATTCTGGAGAACAGCAAGAGTAGCCTCTCAATTCTGTTCTGCCTCAGTTGCAATTCTAGTAACTTTTATGATGAAAATACCAGGAAACAAGCCTAGAAAATTTTACCTTTATCTGACAGAAAACAACATTAAAGTAGTCTTCACTCTAATAACACACAATGCTTAAACAACGTAAAGGTAATTTTCACTTTAACAAAATATCTAAGTAAATCATCAAAGACAACATATTAAAGTAACCTTTACCAATATCATAATAC
Source organism: Loris lydekkerianus (assembly GCA_963574355.1). NCBI lineage: Eukaryota > Metazoa > Chordata > Mammalia > Primates > Lorisidae > Loris > Loris lydekkerianus. The sequence continues at coordinate 102,988 of CAUYPK010148081.1, forward strand.
CTGTTGTTTATGTGTGACTCCGTCCTCTGAGTCTCCTGAGATAAACACCACAATCTTGGTGAAAGCTTAACTAGATAATGGGGGGTGGGGGAGGTTAGCTTCTCAGACTCCATCTTGCAGACTGATTTTTTGGCCTCACAAAGAAAGATTTTTGAAAGTATTTATTCTTTTATTTACCTTTCTACCTACTTTACCCTTTTGTCAGTAGAGCCTAGCCCTTCTACCTCTGCCTCAGAATTAAGAACTGGAGATGGATTATAATCTAAATCTCAATGTAAATATGACTCATTTGGTCTGAGGTGGGAAGGGCTCTCTGTATCCCCAAAATAATTTTGATGTGTATCCTTGATCCTAATCCAAGTTCTTCCTTTTATAAATTTTATGAATAGAGATGAGGAAGAGATTAGGAAGATGAAATGGCATGCCCAGATTCACTCAGTTGATAGGGCCTCGTAGGGATCACATGGGAACCTCTTCCCAGGTGAAAAGAATTGGCTTTAAAGACAGATCTGTCTCAGATCTAAGTGCTGCTGCTATCTAGCTGTGTGATGGCAGAATTCATTATTGACTTCTCCAAGCCTTGTGTTTCTTCATTCCTCCCCCAAAAAATGTGTGTGGGGGTAATACTGTCTCACAGAGGAGACTGGAGACACATGGTAGGTAGGTGCTAGTATACGGCAGCTGTGATGATTATACTCAGTATTGTCCTGTTTGTTCTCATTAATTCCCCATTCAACATCTATACAGGGTGTAGTTATAGTTGACTAAAATAGTGACAGTTGCCTTTCAAGCATCCATCATGGCTTGGAAAGCAACTCATACCTCTTGGCCCATATCAGGGCCTCAACCAGGTCTGTGTTCTCTAGGAATAAGATCAATAAAAATGGATAAGTACTACACTAAATGCTTTGTATGAAATGGCCTCTAATCCTCACAACAGCCCTACAAAGTATTAATTATCCCTGTTGAACAAGTGAGAATCAAAGAGATTTGTTAACATGTCCAAGGCCACAGAGTGAGGAATTAGCAGAGCCAGGCTTTGACTCCAGCCCAGGTTCCAACACAGGCTTTGGTCAACCACTTGATGGGCTCTGAGACCTACTGAGGCTTGAGGGTGGGGATTTGGGGAAAAAGGGATAAAGATAAAAGGGCATTGAGATAAGGGAACTAGTCATTATTTGACCATTTGGCCAGTCATCTTTTCCAGAAACTCTCACCAACCTCCCCTTTCCTGGTCCTGTTATCACTAGCCAGTTGATGGCTGGGCTGCTCTGCTAAAATTCTTCAGGGCTTTCCTGTTCTAGAGTTTTGCAAGAAGGTGGGAGGAGTGTTTGTATGCTGGGCAGGCTTCCCAGGGGTGATTGTGGAAAGGAAAGGGAGTGATTTTATAGAGACCTAAAAAGAAGCCAGGAGGGAAAGGAAAAAATAAAACCCTGTGTAAGAGAAAACATATTGACTCAGGCATTTGTGGGCATTCTCTTTAGTCTAGACTTGGAGATAGAAGACCAGGCCAGGAGTCTAGAAACCTCTCTTTCCTTCTTGCTATATAATTGACCTTCCTAATGACTCAAGACACATCATTACAACAGCCTTACTGCAAAGTACCAGGAACAGCCCAACTACATTCATTGTTTAATGTTTTTCTTTATTTTTACCATTCTTTTCTTCCCTCAAGGGGTACCCAGGCAATAAAAACAAATTACATTAAGGTTTTATGCCTGTGCATAGATTGGCTTTCACACACTTATCTTATTCAACTCCTAAAACCACCCAGTGAGGGCAGCACCTGTGGCTCAGTGAGTAGGGCTCCGGCCCCATATACCAAAGGTGGTGTCTGTCTGAAAAAAAAAAAAAAAAAAAAAACACCCAGTGAGACAAATCAGTAGGCCAGGGATTATGCTGCCGGACTTGATAGGTATGAATTGAAGCTCTGAGAGACTTATGTGTGATCATAGATCATAGTTAACAGCAGAATTGAAACCGTATTCCTGGGTCCACTGACTCCTGCCATGAATGTGAGGATCACTCACTGGGAATAAAATTTCAACCCACTTGGAGCTTTTGACTCAAAACCTGTGTTCTTGCTATTTTGTTTTACCCTGAAATTCATACTGCCTTGCTGTGATTATGGGGTGAAGGCCTGACCACTGGGGTTGGGCCAGGGTAAAGAGGTAATATAGGGAACTGAAGGTGGGAAAGGGAGAACGTCTCTTACTCTAACAAACTCCAGTGAGGATGTTGTATTAACTGGTTCTATTTTCTCTTCAGAGGGGAAATAAAGGATAAAATTCAGATGTGTTTTATTAAACTACCCCTAATCTCTTGCATACTTAACATTTCATACCTTGCAAAGGGCTTGGGGTGGGCGTTGGGGAGTTAGGCCCATTTAAAGTATAGGTCAGTGTTTTTAATATATTCACAGTGTTGTGCAACCATCAGTACAATCTAATTTTAGAACTTTTTATTACCCCCAAAAGAAACCAGGTAGTCATTAGCAGTCACTTCCCCTTCCCATTAGCAGCCACTTTTCATTCTCTTGTCCTTATCCCAGCCCTAGGCAACCACTAATCTACTTTCTACCTCTATATTTACCAATTCTGGACATTTCATATAAATGGAATCTGGCTTCTTTTCACTTAGCATAATGTTTTCAAGATACGTACATGTTATAACTTGTATAAGTACTTTATTCTTTTTACTGCTGAATCACATTCCATTGTATAGGATATCACATTTTATTTATTAGTTGATGAGCATTTGGGTTGTTTCTATCTTTTGCCTATTATGAAAAAATGCTGCTATGAACATTTGCACTCTTTTTTATTCAGTTATGCTTATATTTTTCTAGGATATATACCTACAAGTGGAATTGCTAAGTCATATTAATAACTCTGTGTTAATTTTTTGAGGAACTGTCAAACTACATGTGTATATTTGTTGCTTTACTGAGATGTATTTCCCATACCATAAAATTCACCCATTTAAAGTATACATATCAGGCCAGGTGCAGTGGCTCATGCCTGTAATTTTTTTTTTTTTTTGAGACAGAGTCTTACTTTGTTGCCCCTGGTAGAGTGCTATGGTATCATAGCTCACAGCAACCTCAAACTCTTGGACTCAAATGATCCTCTTCCCTCAGCCTCCCAAGTAGCTGGGACTACAGGCGCCTGCCACAATGCCCAGCTGTTTTTTAGAGATGGGGTCACACTCTTGCTCAGGCTGGTGTCGAGCTCCTGAGCTCAGGCAATCCACCCACCTCGGCCTCCCAAAATGCTGGGATTACAGGCATGAGCCACCATGCCCAGCCTTCATGCCTGTAATCCTAGCACTTGGCCAAGGTGGATGGATTGCTTGAGGTCTTGAGTTTGAAAACAGCCTGAGCAAGAGGGAGAACCCATCTCTACTAAAAATAGAAAAACTAGCTGGCGTTCTGGTGGGCATCTGTAGTCCCAGCTGCTCAGGAGGCTGAGGCAAGAGGATCACTTGAGCTCAGGAGTTTGAGGTTGCTGTGAGCTGTGACACCACAGCACTCTATCAAGGGCCACATAGACTCCATCTCAAAAAAAAAAAAAAATTAAAAAGTATATATATATATTTTTTTTTTTTAAATTTTTTTTTTTTTTTTTTAGGTGGAGTCTCACTATATGGCCCTTGGTAGAGAGGTGTGGCATCACAACTCACAGCAACCTCAAACTCTTGGGCTTAAGCAATTCTCTTGCCTCAGCCTCCCACGTAGCTGAGACTACAGGCACCTGTCACAGTGCTTGGCTATTTGTTGCTCTTGTTGTTGCTATTGTTGTTGTTGTTGTTGTCATTTTTTAGCAGGCCTGGGCTGCTTCAAACCCGCCAGTCTGGTGCATGTGGCCAGTGCCCTAACCACTGAGCTATAGGTGCCAAGCCTAAAAACCATATTTAGAGGGTTATGTAACCATCACCAAAACCTAAATTTAGAGATTTCTAAAATCTAATTTTAGAAACTTTTTATTACCCCCGAAAGAAACCCCATACTTATTTATTTATTTATTTATTTATTTATTTATTTATTTATATGAAGCAGAGTCTCACTATCTTGCCCTCAGTAGAGGTCACAACTCACAGTAACCTCAAACTCTTGGGCTTACAGGATTCTCTTGCCTCAGCCTCCCAAGTAGCTGAGACTACAGGTGCCCGCTACAACGCCCCGCTATTTTTTTGTTGCAGTTGTCATTGTTGTTTAGCAGGCCTGGGCTGGGTTCAAACCCCCCAGCCTTGGTGTTTATGGCCAGTGCCCTACTCACTGAGCTACAGGTGCTGACCCCCATACTCATTAGACCTCACTTTTCCTTTCCTTACTCCCCCATGCCTACACTTAGACAGCCACTAATCTATTTTCTGTCTCTGTGGATTTACCTATTCTAGATGTTTCACATAAATGAAATCGTGTGTTCTGAGGTCTTTCATGACTGGCTTCCGTCACTTACCATAATATTATGAAGATTCATTGAAATAGCATATATCAGTATTTCATTCATTTCTATGGCTGAATAATGTTTCATTATATAGATATGTTACATTTTGTTTATTTATTCATTAGTTGATGGACACCTGGATTGTTTCTACTTTTGGCTCATGAATAATGTTGCTGTGGACATTCATGTACAAGTTTTTTGGGAGGGAGGTAGTATGTGTGTTTTGTTGTTGTTGTTGTTGCTTTTTTGAGACAGAGTTTCATTCTGACTAGCATGTGGTAGCATTATAGCTCACATCAACCTCAAGTTCTTGGGCTCAAGCTGATCTTCTTGCCTCAGTTCTTTCTATTTTTAGTAGAGATGGGGTCTTGCTGTTGCTCAGCCTGGTCTCAAACTCCTGAGCTCAAGCAATCTACTGACCTTGGCCTCTCAGAGTGCTAGGATTATATGCGTGGAGTATGTGTTTGTTTGTTTTTTCTTTTTCTTTTTTTGTAGTTTTTGGCTGGGGCTGGATTTGAACCTGCTACCTCCGGCATATGGGGCTGGTGCCCTACTCCTTTGAGCTACAGGTGCCACCGGAGTATGTGTTTTAATTTCATGGTCTTATCAACCTTCAATGATAAACAGTGAAGCAAGTGCAAATAGTCCCTTTTTACAGATGAGGCAACTGAAGCTAAGTAATTTGCTCAAGGTGAAATAGCATGCTAAAGGGAGATCAGGAATTGGGCCAAGTCTGTCAACTGCTGGCCTAATATATTTTTTCTGTTACATATACCATATCATGTAGCTTTTGTTCTATAAAGTGTTTGGACATATTTCTGAAATCTTAATTATAGGGTATAACTCTGAGCGATGACGGACCCTTGAATCACAGCAGTTCCAGGCCTAGGAATCAGCCCTGTCCAGAATGTGAATGTAAAATGCATCTCAAAGCTTTCAGTGAGCAAAATGAACCAGCAGGGAACATAGGCTGTCTGAAGCTCCTGCCTCCAGCTGATGAGGAGAGGTAGAGCCTCCAGAACTTCATCAGAACAGGGGGCTGGACCCTTGGGGAAAGGGTAGGAGGGCACTCTGCCTTTACAGTCCTAAGTGAGAAGAGTTTATTCCAGAAAATTTGTCTCTGAATTCAACTTTGTGATTACTTTTTCTAAGATAATTAAGAACAACTTGTTTGAAATTCTAGATTTTATGGTACTATACTGGTTTCTGAGGCTACCATAAAAAGTTACCATAAACTGGGTAGAAGAAAACAACAAAAATTTACTTTCTAATAGTGCTAGAGGCGAGATATCCAAAATTAAGGTATTGGTGGGGTTGGTTCCTTCTGGTGCTCTAAGGGGGAATCTGTGTCTGCTTCTTCTAGAGTTTCTGCTGTCTGCCAGCAATCCTCAGCATTCCATGGCTTCCAGATACATCACTCCTATCTCTACTGCCCTATCGCATGACCTTCTCCCTGTATGTCCGTTTTGTAACTCTTACCTCTTTTCTCTTATTTTTCTTTCTTTCTTTTTTTTTTGAGACACAGTCTCACTTTGTACCGTAGATAGAGTGCTGTGGCATCACAGTTTACAGCAACGTCTAACTCTGGAGCTCAAGTGATTCTCTTGCCTCAGCCTCCCAAGTAGCTGGGACTACAGGCCCCTGCCACAATGCCTGGCTATTTTTAGAGACAGGGTCTTGCTCTGGCTCAGGCTAGTCTCGAACCTGTGAACTTAGGCAATCCACCTACCTCAGCCTCCCAGAGTGCTAGGATTACAGGTGTGAGCCACTGCACCTGGCCCTTCTTTTCTCTTACAAATATAAGGACATGGTTCATTAAATTAGAGGGCCCGCTCTGAGCTAGTTATGACCTCCTCTTAACTTCCTCCTATCTACAAGTACCTTATTTTCAAATAAGGTCACATTCTGAGGTTCCAGATAGGCATGCATTTTGGGAGACCATGTTCAACCAGTATAGACACCAAAGAATAATCACATTAACTTCAGGCACAGATCCTTTTTTTTTTTAGAGACAGTGTCTCACTTTGTCACCCTCAGTAGAGTGCTGTGGCGTCACAGTTCACAGCAACCTCCAGCACTTGGGCTTAGGTGATTCTCTTACCTCAGCCTCCCAAGTAGCTGGGACTACAGGCGCCTGCCACAACGCCTGGCTACAGGCACAGATCTTTTAAAGTTGCAAATAGAAGTGCGATTTTTGGCAAGATTTAGTGCCAAAACTGAAAAACTTTTCTGGAGCTATAGACCATTAGATGGAGCTGGCTGGTTTCATGGACATGGCTTTATACTGGTGGAACAGACATCCAAGTTTCTGTTGCAAGAGGGCCAAACTCACTCAAACCCTTACTGCAGCTTATTAACAAACCCTTAAATCTGCTCTGATTTTGACCATAAGAAATGGGCATATTTGGATTTTTTGTGCCATGGACTATTCTTTTATTTATTCTGTACATTAAAAAATATATATCTATATATTGAATACTTACTATGTGCTGGCACTATTCTTAGCACCTGATATATGGAAGTATTAGAACATATTTTGTACACCTGTGACATGTAGGGTTTTCTTGAGTATGTATGTATTTTATCCTGATAACTACACTATGTTGATTTCTAAATAAGGAAACTGATACTCTGGGAGATGAAGTTACTTCCTCCAGGTCTGCTAGTAATTAGACTTTGTCACGAATTTGACTCCACAGCCTCAGCCCAAAGCACAGGGATGTAGAGATACAGCCACACGGTTCAACATAGGGGGCATGGAGGATGCATTGGATGGCAAAGTAGGATATGTAGTTTGTGTCAAAGTAACCTTCTCAGACTGAGGATCCTGGACTTTATTCTGAAGGCAATGAGGAGTCAGTGAACGTTACTGAGGGAGTAGTGACTTATGCCATGTACTTTGTTTGATCAACATTTATTGAGTTGTATCACACACTGGGCTTAATGCTGAGGATAAAACCATTACAAAAGTGAGAATCCCTGCCCTCATTGAGCTTATTTATTACAGCCAAATGTATGAAGCAAGGAAAGGGAGGTTGGTATTTTCTTAAAATCCATTTGAAACACAAGGAAGTATGGGTAAGAAACTAAGTTAAAGAAATCAGCAGGAAAACAGTTTTGTTAACTTTATTCAAATTAATATGGGGATACAATATTTAGGTTACATTGTTCTCACTTCCAGAGCAAAGTTCCATTTGTAGAAGAGCCCCTCACCCAGGGGGCGTGTTATAGACCCTCACAATGTGCACAGTAGGTGAGATCCCACCTCATGCCCCCCTCTTCCTGCCAATTGTCCTCCCCCCTCCCTTCCCACTTCCCTCAATCCCGGAACTGGTCTATAATAGTGTTTTATCATTCTTGTGAACGTGTCATTTTTTTTTTTTTTTTTTTTTTTGAGACAGAGTCTCAAGCTGTCATCCTTGGTAGGGTGCTCTGGCATCAACAGCTCACAGCAACCTCCAACTCCTGGGCTCAAGCAATTCTCTTGCCTCAGAGTCCCAAGCAGCTGGGACTGCACACGCCCCCCACAACGCCCGGCTATTTTTGGTTGCAGTTGCCATTGTTGTTTAGCTGTCCCGGCCCGGTTCAAACCTGTCATCCTCGGTGTATATGGCTGACGCTGTAACCACTGTGCTATGGGCACCTGGCCAAACATGTAATTGTTTATATATTGATTTCATATTAGTAAGGAGTACATTGGATATTCATCTTTCCATTCTTGTGATACTTTACTAGGAAGAATGTATTTCAACTCCATCCAGGTAAATGTAAAAGATGTAAAGTTGTGGCGGCAGCACCCGTAGCTGGTAAGGCATAGGTAAGGCACACTACACCGAGGCTGGTGAGTTCGAATCGGGCCCAGGACAGCTAAACAACAATGACAACTGCAACAGAAAAATAGCCTGTGTGTTGTGGTGGGTACCTGTAGTCCCAGCTACTTGGGAGGCTGAGGCAAGAGAATTGCTTAAGCCCAGGAGTTGGAGGTTGCTGTGAGTTATGACACCATGGCATGCTACCCAGGGCGACAGCTTGAGACTCTTGTCTCAAAAAAAAAAAAAAGATATAAAGTCTTCATCTTTTTTAATGGCTTTTTAAATATTCCATTGTATACATGTACCACAGTTTGTTGATCCATTCATGGGTTGATGGGCACTTGGGTTGCTTCCACAACTTGGCAATTATGAATTTAGCTGCAATAAACATTCTAGTGCAGATGTCTTTGTGGTACAATGATTTGGGTTCTTCTTGGAGAAAATAGTTTTAAAGAATAGAGAGCTTTGTAAATCATCTTAAGGATAGCAGGGAGCCATTGCAGAATATTAAGTGGGGCGGTGACAGCGATGTGACATGGTTGAGAAACAGGAAGAAGTCACAGATAGTGCCTAGGCTTCTGGCTTGGGGGAGATGGCGATGATGATGCACTTCCCTGAGACAGAAGACATAGGAGTGGTGAGTTCATTTTAGATTGTTGAGTTTTACCTTCTCATGTGACATCTGAAGAGAGGTGCCCAACAACAGGGGGTTCCCGAGAGAGAACTAAGCCAGAGATTAAGATTTGAGTCACACACAGGTTACAACTGAAGCTGTGGGAGTGGATAGGATTTCCTAGGGAGAGTCTCCAGAGTGAGAGTGAGGCTGTGGGAGGGTCAACATGGAAAGGGTGGACAAAGGAAGAGGAGTCCAAAAAAGACAACAGAGAGTACAGACTCTGACCAGAGGCTTTCTTTTGGCACCTTCTCATGGGAACAGCTTGTGTTCATTCCCTGGTGCCATAACTACTCCATCCCTTAGTGTAAACCCTCTCTCCTCTGCTATTAGAGAGTTCATCTTGCAAATCTAACAGAGCAATAAAGCCATTGATTCTGTTAACAACATCCAGTTCACTGTAAGACTTGTAATGGTATTCATTTTGGAGGTCAATACAGCTGTCAATGGGAGTTTTTCCCCAGGAGGGCCATCAGCTTTCTCTGCTGTACACTGGCAGAAGTTGTCCTGCCTAGCATCAGAAAGGACCGGGGAGCAATTAATGCTGTGGAGCATTAATGAGCTAGTGATCCTGCCTGGGGCTGTGAGAAGGGTACAGCCTGAAATAGGTCAGATGATGGGGAGTAGAAGAACCATGTCTCTGCTGATATGATTTGAATAACCCTAGAAAGCCTCTAATACCACAACCAAAACCTTATCCCACCAGCGATCACACTGCCTAAAATTACATTTTTAAACTTGTATTTATTTTGAACAAGAAGTTTCACTGCTGGCATTTGTGAATTCTGAATGAATATTTTTGATTATTCTGCAAACATGGACTAAGACCCTTCTATGTACCTGGCTTTCATTAGGTACATCCTGGGACCATAGGGGTAACCACATCACAGTTACTGTTCTCAGAAAGCCATGGGTGAGACAAGGAAGCAGAGTGACTGTGGGTCTAAGAGAAGAATGGGCCAAGTGCCTTTGGCACACAGAAGAAGAACTAAGTCCAGGACGGCTTCAGAGAGAATATGATATCCCTGTAGGGTCTTAAAGTCTGCATATGAGTTTGCCAACAGAGTGGAAGTGAAACCCAGGCGGAAAGAGCACTATAAGCCAAAACAAAGAATCATAAAAGAGGCTAGTGTGTTTAGGGCCTGATGGTCCTTCCATATGCCTTGTTTATGGGTGGAGAAAAGCAGGAAATAGGTCAGACTGTGAAAAGCCTTGTATGTTATGCTAAGGAATTTGGACTAAGCTTAGAGAGCCAGCTAAGTGAATAATATCCTTGGCTTGGGGTGTAGCACTTTAAGCTATTATCTGTCCTTAATACCTCACTTCCTTTCTAACACAACAGAGGAGAGTTTGTGATAAGATTTAAGAGAGAAAATGACCAGTAGACAGAGTGTTGGGGAGTGGGGGTCACAGCTGTCCTCGAAGGACTTGGAAGGGCAACCAAGAGGAGCTGAGGTCCGATCTTAAAGGATAGCTCCAGATACATTTGTGCTTTTATCATTAATGCAATAAGGCACAGTCTAGCAGGGGTCCTCAAACTTTTTAAACAGGGAGCCAGTTCACTGTCCCTCAGACCATTGGAGGGCCGGACTATAGTTAAAAAACAAACAAACAAACAAAAAAAAACTATGAACAAATTCCTATGCACACTGCACATATCTTATTTTGAAGTAAAAAACAAAACGGGAACAAATACAATTCACACCGCTGCATGTGGCCAGCGGGCTGTAGTTTGAGGACCGCTGGTAGGGCCTCAGTGAATTAGTCTTAAGTAAGCAAAACCTTATTTAACAAAGCCAGCCGTAGCGTTGAGGGAGGCAGTGATAAGAGGAGCCACCAAAGAGGAGGAAGGCAGGAGTGCTCACTGCTCCAGAGGCTGAGCTCGTCTGGGGGTCAAGGTCACACTCAGGTACCATGAGTAGCCATACCTCCTGGGAATGGAGCAGGTAAGGCCCAGGTTGTGATAGGAAGCGGCCTCCAGGCTAGTCCCAAAGCAGTAATATAGAGGTACAGAGCTTCTCCTCAACCTAGATGGCCAGGAGGCCCCAGCCTTCCTCTTTAAGGACAGAGAGGGGCAGGTATGTGAGAGGGAGAGAATGCTACTATTAGGTCATCGCCTCTGTTCTCAATATGTTTTCTTCCTCTGTCAACCCACCTTAGGGTAAGGACATCTTTCCTTCCTCTTTCATTTACAGAGCTCTTTCTCTTTCTCATAGACTCACTGAGAAACATCTCTGCAGCCACTCACCATGGGCCCCGCTCTTCTCCAGCTGAGCTCAGCAGCTCCAATCAGCACCTTCTCCGAGAACGAAAGTCCTCAGCACCATCGCACTCCAGCCAGCCAACCTTGTTCACATTTGAGCCCCCCATGTCAAACCACGTGCAGCCCGCCTTGTCCACTAGTGCACCTCAGGAGTATCTCTACTTGCACCAGTGCATAAGCCGGAGAGCAGAAAATGCAAGGTAGGGGGCCGCCATGGCCATTAGATGGCTGAGTGACCACTTATAGGACCTAGCACTTTTAGGTCCCTGTATTTTAATTTTAAATACAAAGGAGCAAAATATTGTATCTTTTCAGGTAAACAAATGCACATGCAACAAAATTTTTTACTTGTGTAACCTTCACATTGTATAGGTAGCCTCCATGTTGCTACATAATGTTAATTGGGTTCCAGAGAAACCTCCCACTATCAAAAATTATGCTATAAAAATTTTGTATTTGGGCTGGTGGCTCATGCTTGTAACCCTAGTACTCTGGGAAGGAACTGATTAATCAATGGCAGAGGCAGTGTAGAACCAAATCAGCTCACTTCTGGTTCTGTGCCCTTTACACTGTGCTACTGTGCTTGTGTTTTTCTGAGTCATTTACCATCATATAACCTCCCGCACTCAATCTTAAGTCTGCCTCAAATACCCTTTTTCCTGAAGCTGCATGATTCATTCATTTGTGGACCTGTCACTAATTCAACCTCCATTTGGCAATGTGGTATAATGAAAAGCATCTTCAGGCTTTGGAGTCACTCACACGTGGGTACAAAAATTCAGGTTCTGCCGCTCTTCTTGGTGGTCCTGAGCCACTTATTTAAGCTCATTTACCTTCAATTTCCTTATATTCAGAACAGGAATAACTAATTCAAAGATTTACAATGTGTGTAAAATGACCAAACATTCTTAAAATATCCAGTAGTAGTAGATATGCGATATATATTACCTGTTATCCTTGTATCCCGTCCCCTTCTACCGCATTTGTGATAGGCTGGGATTGGACAAAGTGAGGTTTTAAAATCATACTTACTGCATAAGGTGGGATGTGGAAAAAAGTATAGTTTTAGTGAAAGACAAAGTACTTAATATAAGTGCCTTGCAAATTTTAATGTGCGTATGAAGTACCTGAGGATCTTGTTGAAATGCTCATTCTCAGTGCAGTAAGCTTGGGGTCATGGGATCCTGCCTATCTGATAAACTCTATGTAGATGATATCAGGGCAGCTTGTCTGCAGATTGCACTTGAAGTAGAAGGTTTTATATAATATTAACAACTGCCACACACCTCTACACCCATGATACTGATAAGCATCAAAGAAAAATATATATAAATGTCTCTACTTGAATTAGCAATTAGGACCTGCTTACTGCACCACTACTTCTTCTATAAAACCTATTAACTTCCCTAGCTGGAATTCATGGTCTTCTCTGATTTACCATAGCAGTTTTTTTATTCTCTCTCACCCAGCATTTGGAACTTTATGGAATTTTTTTTTTTTTTTTAGTAGAGACAGAGTCTCACTTTATGGCCCTTTGGTAGAGTGCTATGGCGTCGCAGCTCACAGCAACCTCCAGCTCTTGGGCTTAGGCTATTCTCTTGCCTCAGCCTCCCGAGTAGCTGGGACTACAGGCGCCTGCCACAACGCCCAGCTATTTTTTTGTTGTACTTTGGCCAGGGCTGGGTTTGAACCCGCCACCCTCAGCATATGGGGCCGGCACCCTACTCACTGAGCCACAGGCGCTGCCGGAGTTTTTTATTAATATGTTACTGCTCTTTGAAGAGGGAACCCAGGGTATGCAGTAAGTGCGTAATAAATATTTGAACAAGTCTGTATGGTAGAGAGATAACATAGTAGAGAAGATAGAACTTGTCTACAGTTGGGGAAGTAGCATTGTTGTGGGTCCTTGAGCAAGCTGTGCTTTTCTTTGTGTCTTTGTTTTCACTTGTGTGGGATGAGAGAGCAAGGTGGTAATAAGATGGATCTCAGAGAGATTTTTAGAGAAATAAGTTCAAACAGTATTTGCAGAATGCCAAGGGGAGAAAGAAGGTTGGAAGGAAGCTTTCCTAAGTTCAGAAAAACTATATAGTTTCTGGGACTATTGAAGTAGCTTACATCATACTAAACCTACTATAACAATTATAAACTTTGGATAAAATATTCAAAAAACAATAGTTTGAGGGCACGTAGAGCAGTGAAAAATCAAACAGAGACTGGAAGCTATTTGACTCTTGAAAGAAGTGAGATTCAATTAACATGGCTTTTCCTATGAAGTTCCTGTAACATACAATCTAAAGTGTTCAGCATAGAATGAGAAATTGCTAGACACATTAGGAAACCATAAACATTGACACAAAGTTGAGAGAAGTCAGTACACAGAAACAGACCAAAATAAACCCAGGTTGTAGAACTAGCCTACAAAGACTTTAAAATAATTATGTTAATTTTTTAATCTCAGGGGTAAAATGGGTATAATGGATAAAGAAATGATAAATTTTAGAAGACATATACAAAGTCTGAAAAATAATTTAGGAGTTCTGGTTCCTCTATGGTGGCAGAAGCCACTGTTAACAGTATTCAATGGAGGCAAAATTCACACATATAGAAGGCTGACTTTTATATCCCTTCCACTGATTACAAGGAAAAGTCTGGACAAAATCCAAAGAACAATTACCCAAAGACTCAGAAAAGTAAATAAAAGGAGGCAGATTGTAGAGGGGATAAAAACTTGGTGAAGTGTCTATATAGAGATGAATTTTTTTGTCTCATGGATTTGCCTCCATCACAAAGTCGCACAGTGGCTAAAACTCTCATAGAAAGCCCATCTTTCTGGGTAGAGGAACCAAAAAAGGAGCCCCTGCCCCCTTGGGGGCTGGAAGAAGTACTGACAGTGAAGAGAAGTAAGTGGATCTCCTATTACGGGCATGAAACTACGTAAGTCTTAGGCTCACCTTGAGCTGTACACGTACATGTTGGGGCAGACCCAAACTAGCATAACAAAGGCTATGTGGACTGAACTAAGATTTGAACTACCACATCCAGGAGAGACAGAACTTGTAGTTTGAACCTAACTAGGTTGATTTCCTGCAGAAACAAAACTATCAGTTCTCCAGGGGATTATAACAGAAGTCTGCACAGTTAACAGTGACAACATTCAGGATATATAACCTGTTTTCTATAGAAGCCACAGGTGCTAACCTCAAGAAACCCCTGATGTTGTAATTACTACAGATTTTTAAAGCCCCTATTAAAATAACATGCCATGTGATAAAGGAAAACATTTGAAATTAATGGAAAATAAAAAACCTCCACTGACCTATGTCTATATTCTGCAAAAGTATCCTTCAGGAATGAAAACAAAATGACATTTTTGGATGAAGGAAAAATAAGAGATTTTCCAGGAGATCTGTTTTAAAGGTCTTCAGGCTGAAGCAAGATGGTATATACAGGAAGGAAACGTGGATCTTCAGGAATGAAGAAAGAGCAACAAAAATAGTAAATATCTGTGTAACTATAAAAGACTATTTTTCCCTTCTAAGTTCTTTAAAGTATGTATTAATGTTGAAAGCAAAAATTAAGCATCATCTATTGAAATTTTCACCTGATTTCTTTCTCTTTAGTATGAAGAGCTCCCTTTACCATTTCTTGCCATGCGAGTGGCCAGGTGATTTATTTTCCCAACTTTCATTTATCTAGAAATATTTTAATTTTATTTTCATGTGTGAGAGTGATTTTTGCTGGGTATAAAATTCCAAACTGACAGTTCTATTTCTTTTACTATATAAAGGATACCATTCTTGTCTTCTGACCTTCATTGACTTTTGCTGGGTATAAAATTCCAACTGGCAGTTCTATTTCTTTCACTATATAAAGGATACCATTCTAGTCTTCTGACCTTCATTGATGGCTGCACTATCAGCTGTTATTTTTATTCTTTTCTTCTAATATGTAATATATCTTCCTTCCTCCAAATCTTTTCTCCTCTTTAAAAAAATTATAAAATACATAACATAAAATATATTATCTTAATCTTTTTTGTTTGTTTGTTTTAAGACAGATTCTCAAGCTGTTGCCCTGGGTAGAATGCCATGGCATCACAGCTCACAGCAACCTCAAATTTGTGGGCTTAAGCCAGCAGTTCTCACCTGTGGGTCATAACCCACAGGAACTGTGGCATTAGGAAGATTGAAAACTACTCTTAGGCTCAAGCGATTCGCTTGCCTCAGTCTCCCAAGTAGTTAGGACTACAGGTGCCCGCCACAACACCTGGCTATTTTTTGGTTGTAGTTGTCATTGTTGTTTGGCGGACCTGGGCTGGATTCGAACCCGACAGTTCTGGTGTGTGTAGGTGGCACCTTAGCCGCTTGAGCTACAGACACCGAGCAGTTATTTTTTTTTTTTTTCCCTTTTTTTTTTTTTTTCTTTTTTTGAGACAGAGTCTTAAGCCATCACCCTGGGTAGAGTGCCTTGATGTCATAGCTCACAGCAACCTCTAATTCTTGGGCCCAAGTGATCCTCTTGCCTATTTTTAGTAGAGACGGAGGTCTTGCTCTTGCTCAGGCTGGTCTCCAACTCATGATCTCAAGCAATCCACCTGCCTCGGCCTCCCAGAGTGCTAGGATTATAGGCATGAGCCATCTCACCTGGCCAGATTTGATGATTTCTTAAATTGATTTTTCAGTTCTAGTTTCCTCTCCTTCCCCTCCCCCTTTTAAAAAGTAATATATATATTTTGGAGATATAATCTCACTATGTTGTCTTCAGTAGAGTGCCATGCTGTCACAGCTCATGGTGATCACTCATGGACTTAAGGGATTCTCTTGCCTCAGCCTCCCAAGTAGCTGGGACTACAGACACCTGCTACAACACCCAGCTGTTTTTTTGTTGTTGAAGTGTCGTTGGTTGTTTAGCAGACCCGGGCCAGG
The DNA here is from genome assembly GCA_963574355.1 of Loris lydekkerianus. NCBI lineage: Eukaryota > Metazoa > Chordata > Mammalia > Primates > Lorisidae > Loris > Loris lydekkerianus. Next base: position 119,109 of record CAUYPK010148081.1, read on the forward strand.
TTTGAACCCACCTGCCTCAGTGTATGTGGCTGGCGCCCTAACCACAGCTACAGGCGCCAAGCCTTAAAAAATAATTTTTAAAAGAGAAATTAAAGTACAATCAGTGGCATAAATATCATTTCCTCATGTCCCTTTGTAACACATCCTTCTCTTACCACATTTCTTAGTAACCAATGACAGCCTTTCTGTCATTACAGATTGGTTTGCCTTTTTTGACTTTTATATAAATGGGATCATAGTTTCTGTACAGTTTTTCCTGGCTTTTTTCATTTAGCATAATACTTTTGGAATTCATCCATGTTGTTTCATATATGATTAGTTTGGTCCTTTTTTTTCCTGAGTAGTAATTCAGTATATCTTTACATCACAATTCACTTATCCATTCACATGTTGATAGACATTTGCATTATTTTCAATCTGGGGTATTACAAATTAATACTCATTTGTACATAAACAGTTGTAAACAAATCTTTATGCAGACAATTGGGTTTTTTTCTCTTGCATAAATACTTAGAAAACTATGCACAGATGGTTTTACTGGTAATATCTGTCAAGAATTCAAAGGTAAAATAACATAAATCTTACCCATATTCTTGGAGAAAACAGGTGGAGGGAATCTTTTTGCAACTCATTTTATGAGACCAGTATAACCCTACTGTCAAAATATAGCAAAGATTATAGGAAAGAGATTTACAGACCAGTATCCCCCATGAATATAGATACAGAAATCCTTTTTTTAAAAAAAGTATTAGCAATTGAATTCAACTAAATATACATATGTACAAGATCAGACAATTAAGCAAACTCAGCCTAAGTGTGACTATCACTACAGTCACCTTCCAAGTACTCCCCTTGGGAAGGTATGCACTGATGTCAACACCTACTCCACCCTCCAGCGCAATTTTAGAACTCTTTCTTGAATGTCCATCACAGCTGTCATTGTACAAGGTCTGACAGTGAAGTTCAAAAGTTCACTAACTCATCCTAGAAAAAGTGCTACATACCTCACCAGTGAATATCACTACAGTCACCTTCAAAGTACTCCCCTTGGGAAGCTGTGCACTGATCAAAGTACTCCCCTTGGGAAGCTGTGCACTGATGCCAGTGTCTAGTCCACCCTTCAAAGCACTTTTTCTAGGATGAGCTCTTGAACTTAATTGTAAGACCTCATAGTATGACAGCTCTGATGGCCATTCCAGAAAAAAAGTTCCAAAATTGCTCTGAAGGGTGAACTAGGTGCTAGCATCAGTGCATAGCTTCCTAGGGGGAGTAGTTCAAAGGTGACCATAGTGATATTCAGCAATGAGGTATTGCAGTACTTTTCCTAACATGAGTTCATGAACTTCACTGTGCAATCTCATATATACATATGTGTATGTATGTGCTTTAGGGATTACATATGTGTATGTGTGTATATATGTATGTATATATATTTATATATAATAAATGTAAATATATAAATATATGCATAATATATTCATATATATATATATAGGAATATTTGTATGTGTATGCATTACCAATAAGACATCATGACAAAGGAATGTAAAGTTGGTTTTACATTGAAAAACCAACCAATATAATTCATTTCCACATTAAGAGGAAAAGGAGAAGAATTATATACTCACCTTCATAGATGCAGAGAAAGCATTTGAAAAAATTCATTGCTTTATAAAAAAAAAAATTTCTTACCAAGCCATGATCAAGGGGAACTTCTTTAAACTAATAAAGGACTTCCAAGGATAACCTACAGCTAATATCATACCTAATGGAGAAATATGGAACATACTCCCTAAAATTGGAGATGAATAAAGAATATCTGCTCTTAACCACTTCTTGTCGGCATTGTACTGGAGATCATAGCCAGTTACATAAGAGAAGAAAAATAAACAAAAGGCACAAGGATCTGGCTTGGCATCTATAGCACCAGCCACATACGCCGAGGCTGGCAGGTTTGAACCCGGCCCAGGCCAGCTAAACAACAATGACAATTGCAACAAAAACAACAAAGAATAGCTGGGTATTGTGGCCGGGCGCCTGTCATCCCAGCTACTTGGGAGGCTGAGACAAGAGAATTGCTTAAGCCCAAGAGTTTGAGCTGTGACACCACAGCGCTCTACCTCACTATGTCACCCTGGGTCATAGTGGCGTCACAGCACTGTACCCAGGATGACATTGTGAGAATCTGTCAAAAAAAAAAAAAAAAAAAAAAAAAAAAAACAAAATGATAAGAAAGGAATAAAAAAAAAAGTAAATTTTTTAAGGAAAAATAAAAAAAAAAAAAAAAAAAAAAAAAAAAAATAAAAAATAAAAATATAAAAAAAATATATAAAAAATTATTTATAAAAAAAAAAGAATAATTATTATTATATAATTATGTTTTAATTGTTTATGAGATTAGTGGAGGTCT